>QLTV01003124.1:2395096-2409316 GCA_003457575.1 Thermophis baileyi
CTTCCTTTTTGCCTTTCGGCCCCTCCAGGGGCCATCCAGACAGTCAATTACAAACGACAGTCCGTTTCTATATGTTATATTTTTTTACATAAATAAAGGGAGACTAGTATAGATCTTTTTCAAGCTATTTAGCTTTCATCAGCTAGCCACACCCTTATGGGGTTAGAACCTGGGCCACTTGCCTTGTTAAGCAAGTGTTTAAACCTCTGAGCCACAGGATTCTACTCCTTATCTACTTGTTCCAGGGACAAGGATATATATATATGTTTTTTTCTCTGTTAAATTTTTGGGTATACCAGGTGATTTAACAGAGAAAACACACACACACACACACACACACACACACACACACATATATATGCATCATTCTTGACAAAATTTATATAACACCACCCGGACTCATGTTTTTGTGAAATGGGCAGCCATACAAATACTATACATATATAAACTCAGAGTAACCTGGATAAATTCTTGGGTTTCCTATCTTAAATTGACCCATTTCTCATCATGCAAACAAAAAGAGTAGGTTAATCCTCCAAAGACAAGAACAACATCACAAATAAAAATTTCATTTAGACAACCTGTCTATGTTACTTTTCTTTTTCTACACCCACCCTCCCTATTTTGAATGATCAGTTCCAGCTGAGGTACCATGAATTTTAAGATACTTTTAATAGAGCTTTGAGAAATTCTGTTTATGATGTAACAGAGACAGCAATCAGTTCAGTGGATGGTTAAGTTCAGCTTAGCTTCAGAGCTGCCAGTATTGATACATAGCTTGATACATAGTTTTGATTGCTCCCCTCTTCCATTTTTGTGATGGGCCTGTTTTTTTCTCCTTATTCTTGGTTTTCATAGGGTGATACTTTAAACACCAAATACCAAGTGAACTTTGGAGATGGCATTAAGGCAAATTATATGAACCTGACACTGATAGGTGAAACTTTTCAACACCATTATGAAAATCCTGGAGTTTATCATGTCTCTGTGGTGGCCAAGAATGCTGCAGGTCAAGATGAAGCAGTCATATTTATTCAGGTTCATCGTAAGTTTTACTTTATTTTTCTCATTCTCATTATTATAACAGCATTAGTATAGTATTAACTTATTTATTTGTTACATTTGTATATTTTATTATAAAATGGCTAGCAATTTACAGTGGAATACATATTTCACTCTTGGAGCTTCTTAAAAGTCAACAGAATGTTGGATTTTGTCCCTCTAGAATGGAAATGGCTTTCTGATCTCAAGTTTATTCATCTGTCTGGTATTGCTATCAACACCAAACAAATCTATGTTGAGAAACAGGAGGGATGCATTTTGAATGCATCTTGGCTATAATCTACATCATAAAATATATTTAGGTTATGTCCATAAATGGATTCTGGTTCTATTCTGTATATTGTCAGTGTAATAGAATACTGAAAGTTGATCTAGTATCTTGCTCAGATAAATGCTCATCCTAGTCATAAAGGAAGTAAGGTAGCCTTCAAGATGAAAAATCCCTGTGATGCCTCATTGCTTTTTGCATTTGCTGTCTTCTGCATATCACATTTTGTGCTGGCACACAAAACAAGTAGAGCAGAAACTCTGCTCTCACTTCTTGGTACAGCTGAAGGTAGAGGTGAACAAATTAAAAATGCATAAAATCTGGAGGTAAGTTTTTTCTTTAAGTGAAAAGTGCAGTTTACAGATCCATGAATTTGTTTGACCAAGTTGGGAAAGTGTCCTATTTCCACTAAACGGAAGTTTGTTCACACTTCCTTTTTATATACTGACATCAGGGATATATGACAGGGTTCTGCCTAGATTTAATTTTGAAGGCAGTGTAGCAGACATCTGACCTGCCTCATGACACACAACCAACACTACTTTCTCTCAGAATTGCTAATACTGCTTTGATTGCTGTTTTCAGTAATTACAGCTTTGAAACACAATTGAATTCTGGTGATTTAATGTTGTAGTATATACAACTATGACCAATGAGAATAGATTCAACTTTTGATTTTGTGGATAAATGGAGGGATAAAATCTGTCAGTTTCTTTTGGAAGAAGAACATAATGGTGCTGAGAAAAGGAAAAGGAAAAACACAGTCCCAGCAAACAAGTTGGACTTCTTTGGAAGTCTTTTATTGATTATGTCCATCTCTGTGCAGTGATAGACATACAGTATGTGATGGTTCACATATAGTTGGTGGAATTCCATGGGAGAAAGTTATTTGAAAATGGCAGCATATAATGCCTGAGGTTTGCAAAGCTATAGGTAGAAAGCATTTATAATTGTTCTAACATCTGTTGATCCTGCACGTATGCGACAAATATGTAGTATAGTTTTCTAATAAATGCATTGTCAACAATGAGTAACAATTGAATTGGGGAAAAATAGTGATGTGCAGTGCCAGGACTTCACTCATATGAAATTAGCATTAATGTAAGGGAATCTCCCTGTAGAACTGTAGGATCAGTATCTCAGTCTCATGGTCCACAGGCCACATGCACCCTGCAACAAGATTGGAAAAAAATAATCCCTGTAGCTCATGCAGCTTGTAACTAATAAATTCTGCTCCTCGGAAGGCAGCATAACCCTCAGTGTAAATAATGCAAATGTAAAGCTTTCTCTAGATTTGGTCAGACAAGTTCAGTGGTTTCACAGTCTCTTGTTCCCAGTGTTTGGAAACTCTGCGGTCCCCTAATTGAAAATCTCACTCTTCCTATTTGCGTCTATCTAGTTATACTAGATTCTAGTATATATACACGTATATACACAACCCATCAGCTTTAGGTTTCCCCTTTCTGATTTGGAAGGAATATAAATACAGTATTTATTTAAGTCTTCCAAATAAAATAAATGCAACTTTTTAAAAAGTATCTTAATTAAAATTTCAACAAGTTATAAAAACTTAAGACAATTTAATTTGCAGTGAGAATTACTAACATTAATTTTTTATTGAGCAATAAAGTTTGATATAATTTAATTCAGTCCCTAAGGAAATGATGTTCTCTTGAATTTGCTTGAAAAGTTTAAAAGATGTCCCTGAGCACTCTAGTGCATCTTTAGAAGATGTATTTGAAAGCACAAGATGTTTGATAAATTAATGGCTTTTTAATTAACAGTTGGGACTCTTTCCAGCTCCACTGCAGGCTTTACATCTTGAAGTAGTTCCTGCTGTTGGCAGAAACCGGGAGGTGAATTTGACAGCCATCATCCTGCCAAGGAACTCTAACTTTACACTTTTTTACTGGTGGATTGGAAACAATATTCAGGTATTGAATAATTATTACTGTCATTTTTCCAGCATTTGAACCTTTTTATGCTAATTTCAATATGTATGTATGCATTTATTTATTTATAAAATTTATAGGTATCTTAGTATCCTAAAACAACTAGTTTTGTTATCTTATAGTTTTATTGTTAAATATTTTTGAAGGTTTGACATACTGTACTTCCCCCATATTCACTTTAGGCCTGCAATCTCAGTGAGAAGTACAAATTGCTAACTGAGGTTCTTTGAGTGGCCGTCTTACACTTAATCCAACCCCCTGTCCATGGCACGAGATCCTATATAATTCTGGACAAATGGCTGTCCTGTCTCTTCTGGAGAACCTCCAGTGATAGAACACCCACAACTCCTGGAGGGAAGCCTGATTAATTGTTCTCATTGTCAGGAAATTTCTCCTTAGTTCTAGGTTGGATCTTTCTTTAATGATCTTCCGCCTGTTACTACTTGTCCTGGTCTCAAGTGCTTTGGAGAATACATTTACTCCCTCTTGTGTGTGACAGCCCCTCAAGTACTGGAAGGCTGCTATCATATCACCCCTAATCCTTCTCCTCATTAGACTAGACATACCTAGTTCCCTCAGCTGTTCATGTTATGTTCATGTTATCCATTACCCTAATCACCTTTGTTGCTCCTCTCTGCACTCTTTCTAGAGTTTCAACATCTTTTCTGTATCATGGTGACCAGAATTGGATGCAATATTCCAAGTGTGGTCTCACCCATGCAGTATAAAATGGTACTAACACTTCACATGATCTTGAAACTATGCCTCTATTGATGCAACCTAGAATTTCATTGCTTTTTTGGCAGCTGCAGCACACTGCTGGCTCATACTTAAGTAAGGAGCTGCTTATACAATCAGAGCTAAGGTTGGCAGGCTCATTGAGATTGTTGGTGTGAAAGCAACATAACAACCTGCAAAATGCTACTGCTGGAACAGTTTACTGTTAGGCATTTTGTTTTGAATGGGATTTTGAGTGTAAGTTTGAACTACTGAAGTGCTAAAAAAGTTGTTTTTGTTCTCAAACTGTGCCCCAGAATGCTCAAGGGACTGGGGAAAATAAACTTTACCAAGTTCTCTACACCTTTGGAGAGTCCAATGTTTGCCTTCTGTTACTCTCTAGCCAGCTCCCCACTTCTCTGTCTGCCAGGGTCTCTGCCACAACAACTGTAGTCCGTTTCCTCCTTTCCGGTATTAAACCTCACAAATGCAGCCCACCTGTAAAAAAATGTGGGAACTGATAGGGATGAGCAGGTCAAATAAAGGAGAGAGACTTGGATTGTGCCGGTCAATTTCAAGTTGGCTGGTAGATCTGGCAAAGACTTCTATAATAGCTCTCTAATGCAGAAACAGCAAAGCACTGTGTGTTGCAAGCTTAGGTTGTTGTTTGTTAGCAATTCAGACTGTACTCCTTAGTGCATGAGATCTTTTCATTCACTATCCATAACTCCCCCTCTGGGGAGTTACTTAGTAGTGAATAGTGAAGATTGTCCTGTTAGAAATAGCATTACTCTCAATCCTCACTTTCATTAAAAGGAGTTAATAGCAGCATTTTCACTCATGTAAGCGTGACTATCAGATAGTTTAATCACTCACAATAACGGTGCTCCAAGTGAACTATGATTATGGCAAGTTTGTTTAGCAACATCACACAACAAGCCTGTGACTCTCAATTAATGCTTGCAAACATAGTGGTTCAGTAGGTGTCTAGTTAATTTTTAAAGGAAAATATTCCTGAACTGTGGTAATTTGATAAGAACACGTAGTGCATCTAACCCTGAATTGGGAGTCCTTCATGTGAAAAAAAAAGCTTCAATGCAAGAAACTTCTGAAAAAGAAGTATAATGCATTGTGAAAAAAATCATAATGTACATATTTATAATATAATATTTATATATAATATAACATAATATTTGATAGAGAGATTTAGAGACTGAGAGAAATTAAGAAACTTCTGTATTAATTTAGTTGTCAGAGACTATGGAGTGGAAATTCTAAAATTAACTAGACACCTACTAAACACCTACTGTTTTTTTATTGTGGTTAAGTCCACAATACTACTCCATAGTTTCTGAGAACTAGATTAATGCAGGGATATCTTAATTTCATGTGTGTGATTCTGTTGCCGAGGAAAAATCAATATTAGGATATTTGTATCATTATCAGACATTTACATGCCCTTCATCTACCACAGTGAAAAACTATAGACAGTTCAAATAGGAATCTTTTAGATTCAGTTACTTTCTTCCAATTGAAATTAGTTTTTATCATGTTATACGCTTCCTGCTTCTACTTGCTTCTTTGTTTTAAAACTACGTGTGCTTGGGAGCCATGGCAAGCAGCCATCTCCCCCTCTCAGAACTCTTAGAAATGTTGAAACCAAAGAGATTCATTGGAACCAAGTAGGTTTGGGGCTCCGCCAAGCAAAGCATCCGGTCATCAATTTTTTTTTTTAAAAAAAGGGGGGGGTGTTCAAGGAAAGGTTTTGCTGGATTTTTTCCAGTTTTGAAAAACTGAGTGGTAGAAGCTTGTAAATGTAAATGAGGGTTATGAAAATACATTTTCATTTAAATGAAATCATGAATTGTATTTTAATTCAATATTTTATTCTGCATTCATGATAATACAGTAATATTAATATTGCTGATAATAATATTGTATAATGTTTTACTTTTCACATACTTAGACTCAATACTCATCTGTTCTTTCTGGCTATCAATTAGTAGACAGTACTAAAATGTGGGGATTTTCACCACATTTTAAGCCCCTTTTGCTGTAAAGAAAATAAGGTTTCATGGCTTCCTCTGTTCTTTCATTGAAAACATCTAAAATTCTTGCTACCATTTGGAAAAAGTGGATAGATGAGGGAAGGTGTCTGCATGTTCATGAGGACATGCCCAGGGGTCGGTTCTAACTTACCTCGCTGCCGGTTCGCTTCCTCCTGCGCTGCTTAGGCGCGCCACGTGGGCGCACGCGTGCTTTGCGCGCGCGCGCATGTGCAGTGCCGATTTTTTTTTTAAAAAAAAAGCCAAAAACAAGATGGCGACGCATGCGCAGTGCTGGAAACTCGGCTTCTGCGCATGCACAGAAGAAAGAAAAAATCCCCCTCCCAATTTTTTTTTCTAAAAAAAACAATTCCAAAAAAAAGATGGTGGCGTCCACGGACCGTCACCGACCAAACCGGCTCCGTG
This sequence comes from Thermophis baileyi, assembly GCA_003457575.1. NCBI lineage: Eukaryota > Metazoa > Chordata > Lepidosauria > Squamata > Dipsadidae > Thermophis > Thermophis baileyi. The sequence goes on from QLTV01003124.1 coordinate 2,401,567, forward strand.
ACGTCACCAGCCGGTTGCTACCGGTTCGTGCGAACCGGTCCGAACCGGGAGGAACCCACCTCTGGACATGCCTCTGCAGAGGTACACGTAAATAGGCCAGATCAAACAAAACACCTGTACTTCGTAAGTTGTGTCACAGTTGCAAACTTAAATGGGACCTGTACATCTGTAGCTTGATTTTTTGCCTCTCAAAAACTCTTGAAAAGAAACCACTAGAGGCATGATGTTGATGTGTGATACCTGAGATGAATAATTCTGGGATTTATGATTTTGTAATTATAATTTTTACCATGAAGATTTTATTTTTTTATGTTTCATTGCTGTAAATTACCAAATAAATTATTTACAGCAGGTAGCAAACCTAATAAATAAAACAATGTGGGGGGTTTTGAAGAAAAAAATAAAATTCTGGTTCAAAGATAACTAGAAATGAAGCCTCCTGACTTTGAATCCTTCACCTTAGTTGTTTACATACTGGAACAATCTTTGTTATTCATTGCTAAGAGAAATTACCTGTATGTCTAATTAATATTTCCATAATTGAAACCCATTATGGTATTATATCGATATTTAGTATTTATCAGCATTGTTGCTATTTTTCATTATTTTTTGTTTTTGTGATGGGTTGCTTTTTCCCTTAATACTAACAGTTGATACATGTAGCAGAGCAATTAATGGTGGTTACCTGCTGGTGACCCTATTGTTGCTTCACAGAATAAATATTCTGAGGATTAGGTTCATATGCGTTCCCTGATTTTCACTGATGCCTGTGATATTTTAGTAAATTTCAAAATTAGGGGAAAAAGACATTACTGTTGGCAAACCTTTTAAACACCCCAAATTTGAAGATGAATATTCACAGTTGGGAACTTTTTGGCTCACATTTATTTTCTCTCTATCACTTATTTTCTTTAGCCAGTTCTTTCACTGGAAAATTTCTTGGTAACCAGTTTTGCTGAAGCAGGCAAAGTCAGAGTTACAGTTCAAGCTTCTTGTGGAAATTCTATGCTTCAAGATTCCAAGATTATCCAGGTTTTGGGTGAGGCACCATCCTAGTAATGATATTTAGTAATCATGTATTGTTATCATCCTGTTGCAGATACTGTGAGTTTAGAGTTAAGTTTATAATCTACAGCCATTGTAATTGCTGTGAAAATGCAAGTCAAGGCACTTTTTGGTATCTGTTTAATTCTGTTCCTCCCATGATTTATAATTTATAGTTATGTTACTTGTTGTTTTAATATAACAAATAAGTTATAACTTCAGGATACTTGTTTGATACACATACATAATTACATTTATAGAATCCTTTGAATCATTTTAGAATTGCTATTTTTAGAAAGCTTGTTTTCAATTATTTAGTTGCACTATTTCTTTATATTTCCAGATCATTATCAAGTTCTTCCATTAAGGTTTTCTGACCATCTAGATTTATACAACCCAAACATACCTGCTTGGCGGGAGGATGTTGGTCATGTGGTAACACAACGGATTGCCCAGGTACTCTGTTTGGTTATGGATACCTCCTTCTCAGATTGTAAACTAGCAAATTTAAAGTAATTAAAAGTTACCATTGTGGCAGAGGTTGATTGTTCTTTAGTACATTACTTTAGATAAGTATATGTTAAACTATTTCTTGCTACTGCTTTATTTTAAAAAATCAAAACTTTGTCCCCTAAACTAAATTTAGAACATTTAGAGAAAAAGGCCATCTGGTTTAGTTTTAGAAAAGTAACCCACAGGATGCTTGCTCTTAATTTTAGAAAGTGCAAGAATGTCTGTATTATAATTGGGTTGATATTTTTAATCTGGGTTTTGTCTTAATTTTATTGGATATTGAAATTTGGATGGGGAGGTGGGATTTAGGCAGCACATAAGGTTGAGGAAATTCTTCTAAAATGCCGTGTAACATGCTGAAAAGTTCATGAAGGACTCCCTTTGAATCATTAAAGCAGCTGGGAAACAAGTGAACTGAAGTATACACAAGGGTAGACAGCTGGAAGCAGATGCATGTCCCTGGAAAAAAATAATGGCTGTTTTAATAAGTCAAAGAGAGGTCTTTGTGTATTCTCCTCTATGTTGGCAGAGAACCTCTTTTGAAAGATTTTCCTTGTCCTAATAGAAGTACTCCAATCATCACCAATTGAAACTTTCGGGAAACTGTAAGATAGTTGGATTTAATGTATAAATTTTTGGAAAAAATATTTTTATAAGCATCTCGAATTTTTGGTTATTTTTATTAACATCTCTTCCTCCGTCTGAAAAAGTGTTTCTGGTGTGACTACATAATGTCAGACAGGATGCGGTTTCTATACTTACTATATATCTGTCTAAAATATTCAAAAGTAGATCAAATTCAAAGCTTATTAAAAAATCTCTAGTTGAAGGTAGTCATCCAGATCCAATGCTTTTTCTTCTTTTAGGAAACATGCTTACCTGAAGAAAGTCTTATGACAGTAATAAAACCTGGGCTACCCACCACTGCTGACCTTTATATGCTTCTGTCTACAAACCATCCTGAAGGAAAGAAAAATGTATTTAATGATAAGGTACTCAACTAATGTATATTAATCTGCAATGAGTCATCCCTGCCTACATCTCATTCTTAATGAAATTAATGGGAAATCATTTTCTAATTGTAGGGTAGTGGTAAGTTTTAAACTGACAAAAGTGTTCCCACAAATTTACAGCAGGCAGGATTTGAGAGGGAGGCTCAGAGGACACTGTCCCATTCTCTACATACTCAGTTGATGTTCTGTAGAGATAATGAGCTGCCTTTTGAGAACAAGGGAATCCTTGTTTTCTGGCTTTCCTGTGAGCCAAGAAAAGTATTCCTTCATTCACTCAGGAGACAATGGAAGCAAGGGATAGCTTACTTTCTTTAACCAAGAACAATATTGAATTGGAGAGGAATAGTAGTTGCAAATGGGAAGTGGCCTTTTCCCAGACTTCTAGGGACAGGATGTAGAAATCTTGAGAACCATATCAGCCATCCTGTGAAGATTCCTGGTCCTTGTTAACTCTACAGTGATGAAGTTATCATTCCATGACTTAGATGAATTTTTCATTCCATGGTTCCTCTAAGAGACCATTGATGTTCATCACCATAGCATGAGGGCTCTTTCAGTGGGTCTGGGGGTGATGAAGTGTGCATAAGGTAAGGGTTTCATATACTTCATCACAGTGGACTACAATACTATCAAAAAAGTCATTAGTTCCTCTGGGCGTCCTATGCTGTAGACCAGTAGTGGGTTCTAAAACATGTTGCTACCAGTTTGTGCGTGCACGCGCGCACCGCTTCTGCGCAGAAGCATCCCGGGCAGGTGGGTGGAGCCTCCCCCCGCCGCCGCTACCGGTTCACAGAACCGGGCTGAACCGGGAGCAACCCACCACTGTAACTGATCCACAACACTCAAGTCTGCCATGATTGTAGGAAAGGAATCACCTGTCTCCATTTATGTTATGATGTTTTTGCCCTTGGAGTAGCATCCTCTTAATGTTCTACCTTATCCATTTTCCCTTGGGTAATGTCTGCCTTGAGTCAAATTCAACTGCTTTTGATGGCACACCGCTGCTGTAGACATCTTAGAGCAGAATGCTGCCTGAGTAGGCTGTAATGTTAGAGTAAGAATTGGGCTTAGATTCATGTGGCTACTAGGCTATTATCTGGTTTCTTACAAATGTAGTCTTAGAAAAGATATGATGAAACAGGGAAAATTATTTGCCCTTAGACATTTTGCACTGGTACAAATAGCATCCCAACTTGCCTTAGGACGTATTTTGTCTTATTTTTAGACAGATGAAACATGGATTACCCAAGTGGCTGGATCTCTAAACAAAAACATGATCCTCTCTTTTTGGCTAATATCGATATATCTTAACCTGGAAGTATTAGAATTTATTATGTGGAATCCCAATAGAAGGGTTGAAATAAGGGCAGGGATAGATAAGAATGAAAATGTCACTCTTCCAGTATCCTTTTTCTTGGCCTTACCCTGGGAGCTAATCAGCTTGTACATAGAAGCAGTTAACAGTTTAGAAGCAAAGCTTCCATTTCATTGTCTGCATAAGTTGCATCTTCTTTTTAATTTTCTCTGTTTTTTAGGATATGTGAAGCCAATTCCATCTCATCATTTCTTCCTTGTTCTGAAGTTCCTGAAACTTAACAGCATTAAAAATGCACTGATTTGTTATTCTGTATGACTTTTTTTTTATTTCCAGCAGTTAGCTGCTATTAAACAATCTCTGAATGCCCAAAACATCAGTTTCTTTATGAGAGGAGGAAAATGGGTCCTTGTGGCATTAGGTAGTTCTGATTCAGGTAAACTACCTCTCCCCTTACCACCTCTCCTCTCTCCTGTTTCCCCTCCCCTCTCCTCCTCTCTTTTTGGACAATTACAGTAGTAACGTTTTCTCCAGAGAAAATATTTTTCTAATACAGGTAGTCCTCGACTTACAACAGTTCATTTAGTGACCGTTCAAAGTTACAACGGTACTGAAAAAAGTGACTTATGACCATTTTTCACAGTTACAACCTTTGTAGCATCCCAATCATCATGTGATCAAAATTCAGGTGCTTGGCAACTGGTTCATACTTATGTCCATTACTGTGTCCCAAGGTCATGTGATCACCTTTTGCAGCCTTTTGATAGGCAAAGTCAATGGGGATGCCAGATTCACTTAACAACCGAGTTACTAACGGCAGTGATTCACTGAACAACTGTGGCAAGAAAGGTTGTAAAATGGGGCAAAACTCACTTAACAAATGTCTCACTTAACAACAGAAGTTTTGGGCTCAGTTGTGGTCATGTCAAAGACTACCTGTATTTAAGCTATATTAATATTGATGATAGATAATTCAGAATTATTCTGTGACAACAGTCAGCTTTATATGGAATTACACCAAATAAAGCTTTTTGTTTGCCCTGCGTTAATTTTTTTTACTAAACTTGGAAACTGAAGGGCTATATTATGAAACTGGTCCACCAGGTAATTAAAATTAAGATCTATTTTAGCAGAGTCCAGGAATTGGAAAGAAATAGGAGGTGAACATGAAAGCAAGACTCATGTTGATGCCCTCCAGGTGTTGAATTTAAATTCCCAGAATCTTAAGGCAAAACATCCAACACATTTAGAGAGTACGCAGGTAGTGAAGGCTGATTTCATTGCTGCATCACTGTGAAAAAAAGTGTACTCCAGTGCAAGTTACAGTTTGAACAGATAAATGTTTTACAATGGATTAGAAGATGATTCTGCTAAAAATTCCACTTACTAGAGTTTATCTTTAATTTCAGATTCTCAGAGCATCAGAGGAGTCAATGGGTACTGGATGATCATGGCTGTCTTTGTCATTTCACTTGTGGTTATAGGAGCCATAATCCTCTACAAATTCAAAAGGTAAGTGATTATATACTGTATATCTACAGGCTGAAAAGACTATTATTTATTATTTGTCAGATTCATTTTATTCACCCAAAAGGAAAATAACCATGAATTTACAACTATCTTTTCCCAAAAGAAAGAATAAAAGAATATATGGATTTATAGTTTAAAATGTTTTTTTACTGCTTTTCGCAGCTTTCCTGCCCTGTCAACTCCAACTGAAACAAATCTTGGGTATTTCCACCTCTCCATAAATGTGTGCATGCGACAGACTTCTCTCCATATGTGTCTATTTATGTATGTATAACTGTCTGCCAACATGGGATACCCAGGACAAAAAATAACAATTGCTAGTGATTAAATGCAGTTTCCTTGCCAATAGTTTTGGGATTGGTTTGCCTTTGCCTTTGCCTTTGCCTCTTGTATTTTAGAATACTCTGTCTATAAAATTAATTCACCCGTAATTGATTAATATGCTAACTATTCTCTTGCATTCAGAATTTGGTGAATATGTACACACATTTCCATACATACCTGTTCCTTCCAGCAAAAACAAAAAAAAGCAGATGGGGATTGGATGAAGTAACTGTACTTTCTGATATGTTTATAGTTTTTGTTCATTCTGCAATTTTAAATTCAGGGCCATCTTCCTTTTGGGTAAATATGGTGTGAGGGCATGATCAGGTGATAAGAATATTTAAATCCATTCTACTTGAATGAATAGAATGTTTTCATTGGATTCATTTAATTAAAGCAGCTAATGTTTTTATTTTACCACATGTTTCCATGTTACAAGGTCAAGTAACTCTATAATTTTTTATAGCAACAAGAGGCCTTTATTGTCAAGCATCGTATATCTGTCATTAATGAGCAATAGTCCATTGGATTCCAGTTCAATATAGGAAAGTGTTTTAAAGCTAGACATATACTTTACTAAATTTAACAATTCTTAAAATGTTTCCTTTCCCATTTGGTGACTTACAGTGTTCAAAGATTACTATTGGAATGCATGACTGTGGCAACAGTTACCTCTGTTATCTCTAGTGAACTTTGTTTTCTACTAATGATTTGCTGTATTCAATTATGGTGTAAGGTTGTGGACATCATGTCTATAGAGTTTCTTAATCATTCAGGTCATGGTTGTCCCAAAGGTGCTTTTCCAAAAGGCAACTGGATTTTCTTGGTTGTTTTCTTTGAAAACATTTCTTCTTATCCAAGAAGCTTCTTCAGTTTTAATTGACTGGTAGGGAATGGAAGAGTTTATATTCTTTGCATTCTGAGGGTCTTTCATTAGCTCTCAATTAGTTCCAGGTTGGATCTTGCTTTAACGAGCTTCCACACATTGCTTCTTTATGAAAAAATACAAAAAATATTGGTGTATTTTTTTAAAACAAAACATTATTTTATTTATAATTTAAAATTATGAAAAATAGCAAAGAGAATGAAAATACTTGCATTTTAATGAAAAAAATCATTGGAAAAGATAGCTTGCTTTTTTGTATAGGTAACTATGGAATGTAGAGGAATTGTGAGCTCTTGTTGAACATACCCCAAAGATGCTGCATTGTATGCTCGAAAACTTTTTAAGTTCCTCTGTATTAAGGTAAATGCAGGGAATTGAGCAACACACAAGAATTCCAAGATAATTATCTGAATCTTGATGCCATTGGAGTTTTTAACCATAGATTTGGTTGGGATATTTGCATAAGCATCAGAAAGTATTTCATAGTAGCTCAGTGAAGTCTGAATGAACACATAGACAACCATATTTGCAATGGATGCTTCCACCTATGGGTCACTCTTGGTAGATCAAGGCAATGCAATATTTAAAAAAACTATCTTATGTTCTTAAGGAAATTACCAGGGAGAAATGTCTATGCTCAGATGCAAAATGAAAAAGAACAAGAGATGACCAGCCCTGTAAATCACAGAGAGGATACCCAAAATACCCAGGGGGAGGAATTCATTGATGACGATCTTGATTGTCAAACACTGGGAAATGCAAGAGGTAAATATAGAATCTCTTTATGAAAATAATGTATATATCTACTTGGTATTTAAGATGATCCTATGCCAAATAATAATATTGACTTCCTCTTATTTCAGCTTCCACAAAATCTTTTCCAGTCATGTCAGATCATTGATAATATGTTTAAGAGCCAGGTGCTCCCTGAGAAAAAACATACAGAAAATTATTATTATTATTATTAATTGTATTTCTATGCCGCCCAACTCCCAAAGGACTCTGAGGTATGCTGAGGCCTTCAGTCACATGTGAATGATCCACACTGGAGCCTGTGCAGAAGCCTAACATTTCCAAGAGCTACGCACAGTGTCCCTGAAGCAAGAGATTAAGACACACATCAGA
>QLTV01003124.1:2409803-2425775 GCA_003457575.1 Thermophis baileyi
TACAGTCTTTAGGAGGTTTTGGGCATTCAGAGATTGTTTAATAGCAGCTAACTGCTGGAAATAAAAAAAAAGTCATACAGAATAACAAATCAGTGCATTTTTAATGCTGTTAAGTTTCAGGAACTTCAGAACAAGGGAGAAATGATGAGATGGAATTGGCTTCACATATCCTAAAAATGCTAACAATTGTGATGATTACTGTAAAGCATGATGCCATTTGTGACTGTTATTGGAGATTTTTAGAAAAAAGTATCTAGGCTGAAGTAATGAACAGGGCTAAAAGAATATTCAAGACTGAATTCAAATTTTGTTTGTGTTAAATGTTTTAAATATATACATTAATTCATTGAAGCAGGCATGTTAAAAAAATGATCTGACAGCATAATTAATAAATGGGGGGGAGGCATCCCTTACTATTGGATGTACTGATTGGATTGGTAGACAGTATAATTCAGCAGCATCTTTGGGACACACAGGTTCACCCTTCTGTTTTAAAATGATAGAACAATTCTCCTTATATTCCCAATGCCTCTCATAAAGTGGCTTAACTGCTTCATAAAAGTTAACTGCTGTAAGATACTTCCATGGACATGGATCGATACCTGATCCTGGTTCCTGAAAATTAAATTGAACAATATTGACAAAAGATGCCTGAAATCCCATAAAATACCAACCTCTCACAGCATTTGAGAGCAAGACCCTCTTTTTTGTTTTTAAGTTCATCTGCCCAGTGCCTGAAAAGGTTGCTGATGCCTGGCCGATTATGTCCTACGCTTTTAGTAGTTTGGTGGGATTATTTTACCACAGATGATTTTGAAGCCGAGAGTTGAATGGAAGCAATGGAAGGAGAGGCATAGAATGAAAAATAAACGTATTGGTTTACAGTTTATCTGTAGGGAGGTCACAAAAAGTGAAGATGGCAGGCTCAATGATGTAAGTGAAGCCCCAACTCCTATGCATTGGAGTTGATGCAGCAGCTGTTGTCACCTTGATTTTTTGAGTGCTCCACCCCTCTTGCTGCTTGTCTAACCTGGTTCACTGATAGGATACAGCTGGATTGCTAGCTAAGATTTGAGTGGGACAATTTGCTGTAGGCAACTCACTGCAGGACAACTCACACGGCCAACTCGCCATGGGACAACATGAAGAGGGACAATTTAACAATTCTATTTCATTATTTAAAATAAATAAAAATTATTTTAATTTTTGCAATTCACATTTCATTCTGTCCCTCCTTTTGCATTCTTTCTTTAATTATTCTATTCCACTATTTCTTTGATATTAGTGTAACTCTTGTCCCACAGCGAGGAGTTCCGCAGTGAATTGGCCGCGGCAAGTTGTCAGTGGAGAGTTAGCCATGGCGAATTGTCACAGACCCACCTAAGATATTCAGTTGGATTCTGATAACTTTTTCATGCTGAGAGGCAGGAATGGGTAGAAGGGAGAGGAAAGAAGGCTAATAGTTTGTAAAAAATGTAATACAGGTAGTTAAGAGATTGTAAAATGGCTTTTTGCATCTCCAAATTTTGGGTATCACCAACCAGAGGTTGAAGAGAAATGTAATATCATCCCAGAAATCCTAGAATGAATTTCTGAAAATAAAATAGAATAACTACAATCTAAAAATATTCTAATCATATGAAGAAGTTACATTACATAAAGTAGCCATGGAATAGCAGCAGCTCATCACTGGATCAGTGTCGTATATTTTGATTTTTAATAATAGATATTTTTAACAAAATATTGAAGAAAATTGCTGAAGCCAGTAAGAATAGATACCGAAAATGCTTGGGTCTAGATTGTATTGAAAAGGATGGAATAATTTCCTAATTGCCTTGGATTCTCAATTTCCTGTTTTGCTCAGGGTAAAAATAATTTTGAAGACAGATTAATTATGTTTGTATTGCCAGATGAATCACATTTTTTTTATAAAAGAGCCATTCCAGAATATTTTTTTTCTCCTCTTCATTTCTATCATCTCTTCATACTGCTAACTGGAACCTACTACAAGTTTGATGTGCATTCTCTAGCCAAACCTACTAATATGCTTTTGCACTGATTCCTGAGATATGCTCTGATTCAGCTTAGTCAAGCATAAATGGAACAACCCCAATGTTCCATAGTGGATGATAAAGTGCTACTATACCTGATTGCATGTCAGATTAGAGCCAGGAAAACATGGGTTCAAATTCTCACTCATCACTATAAAAGGCAAGGGCTGATTTGGACCAATTACTGTTAGCCCAGCACAACCTCGCCTTTCCCTATGCAGGGCACTTTATAACCGTCTGGATTGTAACTTCCAGAAGTGTCAGCAAAGGCCATACTGCTTGGAAAGTTCTGGAAATTAGTCCACAGTTCAGAAGACGATCATGCTTGAGGAAGTTTGATCTAATGCAGAGGATATTGTGAGGGTAAAATGCCCTGGTTGCATGCAAATGAATTATTCTCTAGCTCTTCTTACTAGAATTTTAAATATTTGTGAGAAGGCCATTTAAATTTGAAAGGCCCTTTTGTCATCCCCGTTTCACTGATGAAATTGTTAAGCTATTTTCTGCTCATAATATAATGAAGCAAATGGGATTTTCTGTTTTCATAATTTTGAAAAAATAAATAAATGGCATATTCCTCAGCTCACCCATCCATTTCTGTTGTTTTTGTATATTTTATGTTGCCTACTTTATCGCCATCCCCACCTTGGGACTCCTTCTCCACACCATTACCTTGCAGTGACTCCTTCTGGGAGAGGTGGAAACTTGAACAGCTACAGAGTTCCCTTATTGCTGATGGCAGTCAGTGTCCAGTCCCAGGTCAGTGTATGTTGAAGGAAGCCGGTGGGGCCGTCCTCCTTTCTCACCTAACTCTGCTTGAATCTGAATGCTGTCTTTTGGCTCAGAGTTGTAGGAATTCGTGAGGATTCGACAACGGCCAACATTTTCAGTATTACACCTCAGATCTGCTGCACCATTTCCACAGCCTTCCACTGTGGTAGAATTGTTCCTTGAATAAAAGGGGGGTTATTTTCAATGCCCTACAATTTGCTAATCTCGGTGCTTTGTTTGTTTGTTCCATAGGCAATCTCTCAGGCATGGTTCTGAGCATTAGTTCCAGGGAAATGCACAGTGACCTGATTAGCTGATACAACTCAACCTATATTCAAGAATCTTCTACTGTGGGTCCCTTCTTTCCTCTCTGAAGAATTCACTGCTAGTGGGAAGGAGACTGTCTCGAAGATACAACAGCCACGTGTTACTTGGAAAACACGATAATACGCTTTGTGTTCATGGCTGCTGCCTCAGACTAAGATAGCAGATCTGTAGCCCTAGGCATGTTTGCAACCACTTTGTCTGTCTCTGGGTCCCTTGGCTTATTTATGTCCACGTAATCAAACTCATTTCAGACTTTGTTCACAATGGTGACATCAGGCTGCCATTCTTAAGTCATGAGGGTTAGTTTTAAAATAGTTGAAACAGAAATGGGTGAATATTTGGGATTTTTTCATAGTAAATCAGGAACTTGGATCTGATATCACACATTTCAGAAGGGATGCATTGAAGAGACAGGATGATCATCAGTCATTGGCATAACTCTTCAGGCCCGCTGGAGATCTAGATAACATCTTCCTTCTGTTTCAGAATATAAAAACTGATGCTGATGTTGGAAAATGAGTAGAAGCTTTTTGTAATATATCACCAAAAGAAGCTTTCAGCTTCATTTTGCTCCCAAATCAGGTTCTTCCTAGTCTTGACACCCCAATTTTTCTGTCCACTAGACTGCCTGTTAGTGTGCAACCCACACCATTAAACAGTGTGGGCTGCCTTACCTTTTCTTCAGTTTCCAGAACAGCAAGTGTAATTACTTTTTAAAATTTCAGTAGTCTTTTTTTGTATCTTTTTACACTTTCTATTTTTATAGCTATAAAAGCATTCTTATCTCAGGATAACGCTGTCAAAGCAGCCTATTTCAAATTTGCTATTTTATTCTTTTTTCCTTTTTCTACTTTGCGGCTGAACAAACTAAAAATATCACTGCCTTGGATGTGTTTGACAATCTGGTGAATCAAATTTGATTAATTCCATTTAAATAATTGCACTTTTTCAATTTCATCCTAAATATCATGCTTCATTTTTCAGACTGGAGCTAAGTGAAGTCTTAGGCAGGAAATAATTTCTGTTGTTATTTAGAAGAACTGCAAGTTTAATTGTGAATATGCTTGTTTCACCCCAGTAACTTTATGGAGCAAAAGTGCAGTCAGACTGGTGGTACTTGCTCAAAGAAGACACATGTAGAAAACTAGTCACAAAGTAGTCTAGAAATAATACACACATAAGTGCACATTTAGAAAGTGTTTCCGAATATCAATGAATGATCCTTACAAATCACTTGTGCTGCACTTATTGTATGTATTACATGACTGTGTCTCCAATGAATTCTTTCCACCGAAGGCACATTCCATTTTGTGTTGATGTATTTCGTTCTCATGCATGCACAAAAGCAACTACTGCAGTACTGTGTCAAGCACAATGCATTCAGGAACTGATCATTCCAGCAGATATAATGCTGCTGGAAATGAATGGCAACATTTATTTGCCACCTGCTCAGGATCTCTCTGTCTGTCTATGCAGCAGAGCTCCTAGTGGCCTGCACATTTTCTTATAAAAGAGCAACAACTCCCCACTGCCTTACCTGTACAGAGAATAATTGCAGTTGAAAAAATATGGAAGTCTAAATGTTTAAAAGCAAAAGGGGGGGGGTTCCTCATAAAATATTTTTATGCTTGGTATTAAGGGACGGAACTCTACATTTTACTATTTATGGTATTGCTAGTATTGAAAATTAAAAAAAAAATAAACCACAATTTTTGTGATGAAAAATTACTGGTCCACAATAATTTGGAAACACGTTTAAAAAGTAACCCTAGCAATGCAACAGGATGGGCAGATCGCAAATCTAGACTCCATGTTTTTACAAATCTATGAATGATCAGCAGTAAAAAGTATACATGTACTGATCACAAGCATGAACATCTAATTTTGTTATTTTCCTAAAGTGAAAACCTTGTTTTTAGCTCTGCTCTTCCACAACTGGAGATAGAGTTAAATGAAGGGTGATCTTTGTTTGAGATGTTATTTTACTTTATTGCTGTTCAGCAAACTTAGAATATCCCAAAATTCGCACTTTCTGTTTTCTTGTTTAAGATAATGTCCGTTTTAAGGTGGGGCACTACAGTACAGTACTGTATATTATTTGTGGTTACTGTAGATAGAGCTATAACTTCTTACAAGCTTTACTGGAGGGAGCAGCTTCATCTACACAAATTACTGTTTTCATATTGCCAACTCTGACTGAAACGGGTGTTATTCATGTCAATATCTTCTGGACCCTATGCATGTATTTTACTCCTACCATCCGGGCTCATTAAAAGGTCCCTGGTTTTAATGTTTCTCTAGCGGTGTTCCTCCTCTCCTCCCAATAAAGAGATTTTTGTTTCTGCAAATAAAAAGAGCAGGTTGGGATCTAGCCACTGCAAAGAAATTTCAGTCTAGATCTTTTAATACAACACTGCTTTGCTCTGTAAAATGCAATGGCAGTATTTTTAAGGCAACTTGCTTTTATTTTTGTTTGAAAAGCTGCTGGTTTACAACTGTGGTTGAGCCAACAAACAAATATTGGTAATTGCATCTCTACTCCTAAGAATGAATAGAAGCAATACTGGTCATAGGAATTTTTATAGAATGAAAAGACTGGATTCTTTAATATTTTCTAGCCTTAGATGCAGGTATCTCTTATATTGGCGGATTAGTTCTTGAGATAAATGTTTGTTGCATCATTTGTAAGAAATTCACTTTGTACAGCATTTGTATAATTGAAATAGACTGATACAAAAGAAGCAGATTTGGTTGCAAGAGTAGGATATTTTTGTGACACTGACAGTAGTGAGTCAAAAGTGGACTTGTCTTCAGAAGCAATAAATTTCACCGAATGCCAGCATTTTAAAATGTGGAGAAACAAGACTGAATGGAAAAAAAACTTTATTTTTCCTGCTGACTGTTTTCTCATGCAGTTCTTTCTCTGCCTAGCTATTTAGGTATATGTTTCGTCCTGCCAAGAATGCTTTCCATTAAAGCTTTCCACGGATATTACAAAACATAAGTTATTTTTTGGGTCACACCTCAATATATAACATCTAGATTGCCTTTAATTAAGAGCCAATATAGATCTACAAATAGCAAGTTGCATCCTTGTTACCCCAGAACAATTTTTTTCCTTTGTTCCCAAGTCTGCAGAAGGATTACATCACTGATGTCACATAATGAAAATTCACTACATCACACTGTACTAGATGGACAGACAGATAAACATTACATTTCCAGAGATAGTATATTTTTATCCACCCATGCAACAGAAAGATAATATAGACAAACAGATGAAAATAAATGGAATGTCAGGGCGATCTGGCTGTCACATATCACCCCATTGATCACCAGGGTTGATTTGGCTGATCTGGCTGGCTAGGCAGATGTCCCCTTCCTCCCTCACGGCTCCATGTGTATCCCTCCCGAGCCTACACACTTGGTAGAAGAGGATGACCATTCCAGATAGAAGGAGTGATGATGAAAGCAAATGCCAGGCCATATGTTAAACTCCAAATTTCCTTTGGTGATGGGTGATAAAAGACTCTAGGAGGGGAGAAATTTAAATGTGCCTCATTGCAGTAGGGATGGAGCAGGTAAATTAAGCTTATGTCAGGGAATTGATTAGATAGGATCCAGATTCCCATAGGAGATGTGCCTTCCTTGACTTTCTGTGGTTTTCAGCTGTTCAATAGGACAGTGAAATTTCTGACAGTGAAGCATTGTCTTTCTTACCAGCCTCCCTAAACAAGTTAAAAGGAAGGCCATCTAGGCCACAAAGAAACCTGGGGTCTCTTCTGGGTGCATGGTGGACAATATTTATGGGCCAGAAGCCTTTGAAATTTCACAAGTGTTTCAAGAAGCTATCCAAAAAGTAGGTGAAAATTACATTGATGAAGTTCAGCCTTTTGTTGTTGTTGAATTTTAATGGTAGGATCTTGAAGTGATGCTAGGGGCTAATAATGCACACCCGTTGAATAAAACGAAGACAAAGATTGATGCTCTTGCACCTATTTCTTTTTGGTTTGCTAGGATCAAGTGTGGGCATTGCATCCTCTAACCAATCATCTTGTTCTTGGTGATACTGTGGTTTTGTGAAGGCCTTTTAGGGAGAAAATTCCATGTAAGAGTTTGCAGGTACATAAATAATACACAGTCTGATAAATTCAGGGTAAGTTATAGTTTAAAAGGATGAATAGGTCATTTTGGAAATGAGATGGATAGACTTAAATGGATAAAATTTTTGATGGAAAATTGTGTTTTGAATGGAAGGTAGGAACTGAATATTAAGTAGTTAAAAACTAGGGATAAAAGGAGAAAGATCAGATAATTTAAGAAGACTGGTAAATTGAAACAAGTCCCCATGAATGGGCTTTTAAGGGCCATTGATTATAGTGGGAGATGTAAGTATATACTTCAACAGTATGGGGAGACATTAATGCCACTTAAAACCACTTCAGCCAGATTATACTTTATATTAAATGTAAGCCTGTGATTACACAATCAGTAGGTGAAATGGGTTATGTGCAGCAAGAGTGGACTGAAGACTCTAGTTCATTAGTGCTGCAACTTTAACATTCTAGAAAATAAGAGAAAATTGATCTATATACTATAAAAACACATATTTTTTCATATATTGCTGTAATTAAAATAGTTGTATTTTGCTATAAACACAAAGTGGCTTTACATGAAGAATATTATAAACAACATAAATAATGTACACAGATACAATAATATATAACTGAAACTATGTGTACATAAATTATATATCTGAAGTGAAACCAACGAGTCTATATATTTCCGTAGAGGCAAATATATGAACTACATGAATTAGGATAGATAAGAGAACAGAAAAGTTCTTCATGTCATAAGTAACCTAATATTCCTACTGCTTGCAATACAGACAAGTACTGTAATATTCCATATAATTGAAACCCAAATTGACATATAGTATGTATTTTCTTTCTGGCAAAATCTGAATTATATCATTGAAATCCAGTCAGTCATATTTGATAAGATAATTATTTTGCATTAAAAGACTTCACTGTTGGATACCCTTCAGACTCAGTGTGTACAGTGTAATTTCAACATTAGAAGATGTTGCTTTTCAGAGCTCTTCCTCACACTGAGCTCAAGGATTATCTACCAGTCCCTGAGCCACAGAAAACTATATTGGCATGAAAATGGCCAGCCTTTGAAAAGCCTCAGGCCCCAGTTTCCCAGCTCCACCTAAAGAAACTGAGATCCCAGCCTCAGCCTCAGAAAGCAAAAAGAAGCTATAAATTTTAGGGACTTGCATTGCACCCGCCTTTACTGCTAATGTTTGTTGAAAGTTCACAGGTTAAATATTGTGTATGTCACTATGTTATGAGATACTTCAAATATGCCACAACTGTCAGGGCCCTGCAAGGGTAGGAAGTGCCAAACAACCCAAGATGGCAGCCACAACTTCATGATCAAAGCCCTTCCCCCATTTGTTAACATACTTACAAAGTGGGACGGCTTCAATCATAGAACATAAAATAAAGGTTGGAAGAGGCCTTGTAGTCTGAACCCCTGCTCAAGCAGATGGGTCTGTAGTTTCCTGAGTCTGTTCCCCCCCCCTCTTTTTTTAAGATTGTAACCACATCAGCTTTTTTTTCAGTCTTCTGGTAGTTCCCCAGTGCTCCAGACTCTTTGAAAGTTTTTGTTCAGTAGTTCTGCGATCCCGTCTGCCAGCTCCTTTAGAACTCTGGGATGTAATCCATCTGGTCCTGGCAATATGAACTCATCTAGAGTGGATAAGTGTTTTCTTACCACTTTCTGGCTTATTTTAACTTGCATTCCTATTCTGTCATCTACAGTTCTGCTTTTGATAAATTGGACTATTTTTTCCTTTAGTGCTTTCTTCCTGCTACCTGGCACCTCCTTGCCATTTTTCCCATTAATGGACCAAACGTTTTCTTGATCTTTTTCTTGTGTTTTACATGTTGAAACCAACTTTTAAAATTATTTTTGGCATTTCTTGCAAGTCTTAATTCATTATGAGCCTTAGCTTTCCTGACTTCATCCTTGCAGATTAGAGCTATTTGCTGATATTCTGTTTTAGTTATGTGTCCCTCTTTCCATTTCTTATACTTGTCCTTTTTGTCTCTCAGTTTATCAGGGAGTTTTTTTCATGCAACCATGCTGGTTTCATCTTGTTTTTGTTTCTCAATAGTATTATATTAGACTGAGCTTTTATAATCTCATTTTTCATAGTTTCCCAGGCATCTTGTTTTCCCCTTTAAGATTTCCATCCAAGAAAGTCTTCCTAAGGTCTCTCTAAGTTTGTTGGTCATGACTTTTTGATATCCACCCACACAGCTTCAGTTGCCCCTGCCGCTATCCTGCTGCAGGGAAACAATTTGACTTCAGTGGCATTAATAGAATATTCACCATCAGTTAGGAGTTGCTTTATTTATTTATTTGGCGGATGATTTTCAGGGACATTTCCTTTTGCAATACTCTCCAATTGCAGAAGCCTAAGAGAATAGCCAAGTGGAGGTTTAGCATTTCAGGGCAGCCAAGGCCTATTCAGTCCTGCCTCTTTCATTACTAAAATTTTCCTTTGTTCTTTGGTGCAGTTATAACACCAATATCCATTTGTCTCTGTTGTAGATCAGCAGTTCTCAACCTGTGGGTCGCGACCCCTTTGGGGGTCGAATGACACTTTCACAGGGGTCGCCGCGCGCGCTAGCCCGCCATCTTGGTGCCACGTCCCCTTTGTCACCATCGCTTCTCGCCTGGCAACGTGCACGTGCGGGGAGGGGGCGGGGCGGGGCAGGGGTCGCGGCGGCGGGGCGGGGGTTGTGGCATTAGGAAGGTTGAGAACCACTGTTGTAGATTCTGTCTGTTAAACCATCTAGAAACAAGTTTGTAAGAAAGTCCTTGATAGGTCTCTGGTAAACCTCCAAAAGTTTTGAAAATTGAGCAATCTAATACAATCGGTGTCGATAAGTGGGGACTTAAGTATCTTCTTGTGCAATTTTATTCCATTAATTTCTGTGGGACTGAGGCACACCTATTTTGCAGAGGGTTGTATGTGCTGTATATGCATATTTTGGGCATTGGCAATCCTTAGGAATGAGATGGGTGTATTTTTATGTTTTGTTTTGTTAAGATTTACTCCCACAAGCCATGGAAAACTATGCGGGATAAATTATCTTTCTGAGATAGTGGTTTCCAAAAGATAAATATACAGAAATATTGTAATAGGAATTACAATACACCATTCCATTTTGCTGGTCTTCATTGGTGCTCTGGAAGGGCTTTTCTATGGGTTTTGTTTCTTGAAACAACTATTCTTATGGGTTATTCTTGACTCCCAATGGGAAAATTACCAGCAAAAACTTAAGTGATCTTCTACTTTTGGTTTTGACACTTGTAGCTCCTGCCAATATTAGTGCTATTGTTAGCCTGTTCTGCTTATAAACCTTCCTTATTCTGAAGAGTTGGGTTGGCAATACATAAAGACTTAATTCTATCTATTCTCTCTAGACCACTTTTTGATTCAAAGTTTTGAGGCCTAGATTCTATTGGTCTGCAGGAATGGGAATTCCTTATTTTGGGAATGCTTTTCCGTGATATTTGAGTGTTGAACTTGAAAGATTTTCAATTGAGCTTTAAAATGAACAAGCTCAAATATATATAGACTCCGAACTCAAACTTTGGTTTCTTTTTTTAACCTGAAAATAAAGATGCAGAGCAAATGCTTTCAAGGTGCTCCTTGTAACTTGTTCCATTAGTGCATTCTGTTCCATAGAGGACATGGAGACAAACATGTAAAGCACATTGTAGTAGACTAGTCTCAGACTTTTGAAAGAAGGCTGCCAATTTCTTATTTGTTTTGTTTTTTTTAAGGTGCATTCCTCCCTTCTGAGATGGAATTGAAGGATGAAGGTACGGCAACAGCCCTTTGATTTCCTTTGCCTTTATAAACATTGCACTCTCCTGGGGCCTGGAATTAATTAAGAGCTAGATAGGCAAGAGTTAACTGAAGGTAGATAGGTGCCTGGAAGCCCTATACTATAGTTGATTGAGGGGGTACTGCACATATGGGGCTTAATTCTCTTTGAAAGAGCAGGCAAATAGCTTAGGAGTTTTACTTGATTCAGCTTTATCACTTCAGGTTTTGTTGGCCTCCAAGTTCACCAGCTGCAAATGTTGAACAACAAAAGTCATCCAGCCACATTGGTCCCTTCTTGGATAATCTCCCAGTGTGTTATTGAAACACAGAGTGAGGTGCTGTCCAGTTTTACTGAACTGCATTTCCCAACATACCCAATGGTGATGAAGGCTGAAAGTTGACCGTAACTTCTGGAAAGAAGCAGGTGCCCCACCCTTACTGTATTGTGTTGCATGTGCTGCAATTAGCCTTAAAGAGGAGCCAAGAATTTCAGCTAGAACAGAATGGACCTGCTGGATTGTCAAGAAGTCCAGCCAGATTGAATCGCATTAGATCAGTCTGGACGGAGCTGTGCTGGATGTTTCATGATTCCAGGCCCAGTTCAAGGTCTGATTTTAAACTGCCTTAAAAATAACACAAAAGGCCATTTTGGACCTAAATGCTTGAAGGAAAACACATTTTCCCGTACCAGGCAGTTTGTATCCAAAATCAATCAAGGAGTGACAATGGTGGATCTCACATAAAAAGTATCTTTAGAGATTTCTGCCATTTCATCTCTGAAAATGTCTATCCAAAGTTGTTGGGTTTTTTTGAGCAAGGTCATTCAGCATAGTTTGAATTTAGCTTTCCTACAGGCTGACATTAGTTTGATGTATCCTAAGTTACACTAAAATGATCATCTGCAAGAAATATTTTTAATATGCACAGCCATTGCTATATGGTAAGGATCTCAAATGTGAATGGTGAGGAGTGATGGTTAGGATTGCAATGCTGAAGCATTTTCATGCATTGATACAAAGTCCCCAGTGAGTCATAAATGAAGAAAATGAAGATTTTAATAAAAGGCTATTTAACAGAAAGGAATTTAATAATGACGACTTTACTGCAAAACTGAGGTATGTGCAAACCACAGCTAACAAAAACTGGTTTGTGATTCAGCTGGCAGCATTTTTTATTAATGAAAATATCAGTGTGATATTGATCTGTGATATTTTTTTCAAATTCATTTCTAAAATTAAATACTCTAGAAAACCATCCCGCTAAGAGTTGGTGAAACCATGTCTTTCTCCTACCTCCTTGCTGAGAAGTTCCCTTTGATCTGTTTTTTCATTTGCTTTCTTTTGGCTTTCACTACTCTGCCTGAGACATTTTTAGCAGAGAACTCTTTCAGTTTTTTTCCACTCTTGCGGTGTCTTTGGTGCTGAGTTTGGTTGTTTCCTTGCAGACATTTCATTACCCAAACTAGGTAACCTCATCAGTACACTGATGTTACCTAGTTTGGGTAATGAAATGTGTGCAAGGAAACCAAGCTCAGAGAGCGGCAAGGACCCCTCATTTCAACCCTGAACTACAAATATTCTGGTTCCACTCCTGCCTCATAAAGAGATCCTCACAGCAGACTAAGCAGTCCTGGCCTTCCGCCTCTGCCGTTTCCTCCTTTTCTCAGGCAGCCCCAACCTGCCAGCTTGTCTGCCCAAGCAAAATCTCTCCTCTGCTGCTCCTGCTTGTGGAGCTGGGCATTGCCCGAGACGAATAGTATTCAGTGGCCCACAAGAGCATATGGGGATTCCAGCAGGTAGTGCAGCTTAGCATGTTGACTTATACCACTCAGCTGACAAGGCATTACTCTTGCCAGGAGATACACTGGGTTAGGCTGAAGTAAGTGGTGAGGCTAGGTCTTGCAGCCTATTCCTCTTCTGCAGGTTTCCATGATCCAGCTTACCTAACTTTGTGGTATTTAGAGCCTCCACAATTTTGTTGCAGGTTGCAGAAAGTGACTTGGAGCATATAGCTCAAGAATTGTAAGTTTGAGTTCTTTGTTACATGGCCTTCCTGTTCACTTACTCTCTCCTGACCTGTTTTGGACAACTTGCCTTTATCTCAAGAGATTTGCATTAGACATATGCTGGCCTTAAACTTGCCCAATCTTTTATGACTGCCTCAAGATCTGAATGTTATCCCATCCATCAAATTCAATCAATGGCATTATCTTCTCAAAAATTATCTTTTCTGCTGACATGTCCTTTCGCACTAGGGAGTGGTGTGGTGGCCTAGAGGTGGAGCTCTCGCCTCACAATCAGGAGGCTGTGGGTTTGATCCTAGGTAGAAGCAGGTATTTCTCTCTCTGGGCACAATGAGAATATATCTGCTGAACAAAACTCCGCATTGGCGACAGGAAGGGCATCCGGCCATTAAACACTCTGCTAGCTCCATTCAGTTGCCCAGACTCCACCCCACAAGGGATTATGGGGTCATTAAAAGATGATGATGATGATGTCCTTTCGCTCTAGGGCTATGGTATGTTTAAGCTCCACGTAGTCTTGTTCCTTTTGTAGTTCCCTTTTGCCTTCCATTAAATAAACCATGTTGATTCTTCCTAAATAAGTGTAGATTTATTTTCCCCTTATTTTCTCAAAACTTATTAGTCGAATAGTTGAGCAATCCTATTCTTTTTTTTTTTTAAAAAGAGGGAGTTATTTATTTGGCCTTGAGATTCCCATGTTTTTGAAAATGCAGTGATGTAATCTGATATGCACCCTCATTACCCACCACTTTAGCCATCTTAAAGGGTTCAGTGGAAATTTGTCACATAGAAAAACCAGATTGCACTTTACATAGTATTTGTGTTTCTTGTGATTGTTGAAATGTGAATGCTTAGAAAGCAAACACTGAGCATGACCATCTTGGCACCCTAGTGAATAAATACCACACAATCCTAAGGAGATGCACATCATGTTTTATTTCCCATAGCAAACAGCTTCAGTAAAGGGAATCTGTCTAAAAGTGTTAATAGGCCCTAAAATATGCAAGTCTGGCTTAGATATTATTCATTTAGGACATGAATTGGTAAGCCACCTGATGAATTTTCTGGATTTGATGGAACATAAAAGGAAAACAATCTCAACACTCATAAATTATGAAAAGATTATAGTTGGTATAATAGTAAAACTCATTTCTTTTTGCCTTTATTTCACCTAGTTTTGTGATAATACAGTATACACTTTCCTATTACTATTTTAGATAAGATTATCCAAATCTTGTTTCTATACAAGGGAAAACAAAATACTCATAATTGTCAAAGAGGTGTAAGGTGGATGAGATTTAGGAGTCTGTATATTTTTGTATATATGTGACAGATAAAATGTCAAATTTGTAGTGATGTGATCACATTGAAAAGCAGAAGCAAATGTTGCAATATACATCATGTTAACACTTAACTACAGTTCAACTGCACAATCTAGATAGCTGAATTAAGTCTTGCTACAGTTTTGATTGCAACTTATTTATAAGCTGTGGAATTCAGTTTAAGACTGTTCTGCTTTGAAATATGTAGCAGGTTAATTAGTGTGTCCAAAGGAATGCACTTGTTCCAAGAAACTGTATTGCATTTTCTTCATTAAAATGCTTTGACACTCTTGCTTGACACTTTGTGGTTTCTTTTAAGACAGAATAGACAAGATGGAAGTTAAAGCTCTGCTCCAAAGAATCCCTTTCAGTAGGTTTGACTGGCCATTTATAACCTCTTCCTCCACACAATTAAACTATTCTACCCCAGTTCTCAAGCTGCCCATTTATATAAAGATAAAATGTAACGGGGTGATGTCATTTATGAGGTGCATCCTTCTAGCCACAGCAGAAATTTTTCTTAACTATTTTTAAATAACTTTGGCTTTGTCACATTACTTTTATCCACTTGTTCCCAGCCCATGGTGGAGGCAGCTTAAAATGAGCCAAAACTGTTCCAGTTTTCAAATGTTGCAATCTGCCTTCTCTTGTCACTGCTTTTTGCTTTGGACACTATCTAGGATGCTTGGTGAATGTGGTTGATGATGAGTGAAGTATTCTCAACTTTGGCAACTTTAAGGTGTGTGGACTTCAGCTCCCAGAATTCCTCATCCAGCATGCTTCTGAATTCTGGGACTTGAAATCCACATATCTTAAAATTGTCATTGTCAAGAAACATTGCAGTAAATGCTGTGATTTGCCCACCTCCTGCTGACCAGTTGAAGCTGAGGCTGTCTTCCCTCACCATTCCTTTTTGTTTCAAGAGAACCTGGAAACTCAATTAGCTGTAAGAACTGATCTGTCAACGTGTACAACAGGTAAAACAGGGATGCAGTTCAATGACCTCATGTGATAATCATGTTTAGTGATAAAAAATCACTAAACCTAAAAAATATTCAAGTTAAACATGATCTCGCTCTACCAGAAACCATAGTCTGCGAACTGTCCTTAAATACCACACTTCGCTTTCTACTATGTTACAGAGCCCCCGATTACGACATCACACATGCGAACAAGTTAACCTCACTACTAACGTGGGCAGCCTCCTACCCACACCCTCTTATTTTTCTTGGTGATCTCAACCTACCTCATATTAACTGGACACTAAATGAATGTACAACTGAACCCATACATTCAACCCTATACAATGCTATTACTAATCTAGATCTCGCTCTACCAGAAACCATAGTCTGCGAACTGTCCTTAAATACCACACTTCGCTTTCTACTATGTTACAGAGCCCCCGATTACGACATCACACATGCGAACAAGTTAACCTCACTACTAACGTGGGCAGCCTCCTACCCACACCCTCTTATTTTTCTTGGTGATCTCAACCTACCTCATATTAACTGGACACTAAATGAATGTACAACTGAACCCATACATTCAACCCTATACAATGCT
>QLTV01003124.1:2437667-2475395 GCA_003457575.1 Thermophis baileyi
AGCGACAGAGAGAGGGGGGAGGGGGAGGGAGGGAGAGAGATGAGAGAGGGAGAGAGACAGAGAGAGGGAGATACCTATTTCCCATAGAAAACAAAATACGGGGAGCCACAAAACCTGGGTAGGTGTGGCTGGGGGGGGTCGTGACTGGGGGGGAGTGAGTGACGTTGAGTTGGCCACGCCCACCCAGGTTTTGTGGCTCCCGTTTTGTTTTCTGTGGGAAATGGGCCCAAGTGGCTCTTTGAGTGTTTAAGGTTGCAGACCCCGGTCTAGTGTATTCCCCACTGTCTCCCTGCTTACTCTCTTGTAATCCCTCCCTTTCAAAGTATCCTGTGAGGAGGGGGGAGGGCTAGATCAAGCCAGGAGAGATTGCCTACAGAAATAATTTGTGCTCTGCAAAGGGGGAGGAGAAGAAAAAGCTGTTTCTGTAGGTAATCTCTCTTGTGCCTTATTCATCTCCTACTCCCTGTGTGGAAAGATTGGAGAAAGAGAGTAAGCAGGCACACTATGGGGAATACACTGGACTATTTGTATAGCATGCTCAGGGCTGCTGATGCCACCACATTCTTTTCATTGTGCATTTCCTATGGTGTGCCTGCTTACTTTTTTATAATTCTTCCCAATCTCTCACCTTTGCAAGGAGGTGGGGAAAGAAAAATAACAAGTCAGGCACAGGACAACATGTACTAATTATAATGGTAATCTTGTGAGTGAGAGGTGCTGTAAAGGTCATAAATGCAAACATTGGTACTAAGATTAGTTTTTTTCAGCACCATTGTAACTTTGAATGGTTGCTTAATGAGGCAGTTACTAAGCAAAAACTAAAGTGCAATCTAGTATAATGTGATTCTGTATTTGGGCATCTGACAAGCTTAAGAGCTTCCTTTGGGACTTGGCTTCAGACAAACACAATAGGTGGTTGGTAGGTGGATGTAATTCTCACACAGATCCAATTGCTAAACCTTGCTTGTTCTCCTTCATAAAGCAGTTAATATGAATCAAGGGTAGGCAATTTATGGCCAATATTTGCTCCTATCTCAAGGTTTTGGGGCTTCTGGAGGCCCATTCCTCATTTCCCTCTGCAGATCAGCAGCGTTAGTTTAGTAGTGAAACTATGCTGAATTCAGCTACAAGCTACGATAAAATCATGAACATCGACTTTAGCTAACATGAGAGATATTTGCAAATCTTGATATTGTTTACTGTGGGATTGTTTGTGACCACCTGAATAATTTCACCCTTCACTCTTGTAGCGATTTTGACAGCACAGGCCATACTTTGGAAACTACATAATTGTCCCAAACCTTCTCTATTTCAAGACTATTTTTCTGAGTGGGTGCTAGTTTAGGTGTAGAGCTTCATGAATATTTTTCTTCATCTTTTCAATGCCTATTTTTACAGAAGTCTACAGAAATTTCTTTTGATTGCTTATGTGGGAAGTTTTTACTGCAATAAGGGAAGTCAATGTTTGAAGTATATGTGAGGCAGGGCTGGTCCAAATAAGCTTTTATTGTTGAACAAATAGCCCCAGTTCTTTTATCAAATTGATTGAAATAGGGGGATTATTACATTTTTATCCTCACATACTGTAAGTTGGATGAATCTGTTTATGAAATAATGAAGCAAGAACCAAACTTTAGTGTCATTTGTTCTGGTGGACTTTCTTTATATGTAAGACTCAATGTTCTGATAACATTATCATATATATAATGTTATCATAATGATAACATTAGCAAAGCTAAGCAAACATACAAAAAAATCCATTTTTTTTTACAGAATCATATTGCAACTGGAGAACTATTTTTCCACATTTTTTCTCTCATTTGAACTAAAAGAACAAACTTTTAAAGGGTAATATAGTTACCAAGGGCTTTTTTTTTCTGAGCAACAGTATCTTTGTCAGGTCCCAAATATTTCTACAGGGACACTGGCATTTTGGTGGAAGGAAGGGGGGGAGGAACAGAGTGGTCTGTATATGAAGTTTCTGTTTCTGTTTCCAGTTTCTGTTTCCTGCATTACTGTGCTAATTTCTATATGAAGTTTCTGTTTCTGTTTTTTGCATTACTGTGATAATCTCTGTATGAAGTCTCTGTTTCTGTTTCCCTGCAATAATGTAATGTGGGAGGGGTTTGGTTAACATTGCTTTAAATAGTTGGTTGTAAGTGAGAAGCTTCAGTTCTTGCCTAGATCTCTTGTTATCACAAACCTTCCAATAAAAGCTCCTTTTGGAACAACTGCAGTTTCAAGAGTCCTGCTTTCTTGGGAAGATTGGAGAGGCAAGACCTTACATTAGGCAAGAACTGCAAACTGGTCAACCCGGAGAGGTAACAGCCCTACCGTGGGGACCGTGCATACCATGTCTGCCCAGGGCAGTGACCACAAAGAGGCTGAAGACTGGGGGATAACCCCACCCCCCAAATCTCAATTGAGGCCCTCAATGCCTGGGTCAAGGAGAACATTGCCTCAAGCACCACTGCCAAGCCATCGGTGTTGGGAAGATGTAAGGCTTGGGTGGCAGAACCAAAGATGTCACCCTCACCCGTGAGAGCCAACATCCCGGTTGGAAGCAGGTGATGGGAGACCTTCATGACAATGATGAACTGGAAGGAGCCCCAGATCAGCCCAACCAACTTCTGAGGGAAGCCATGAACCTCATGAGGGAGGCCATCCATGGCATGCGGATCCAGAATGCCCAGGCTTGCGCTGCAGGCCAGTTAGGAGTACAAAAGGGGACTACTGATAAATGAAAGGGATCCCCAACCCCAGGGGCATTGGCTGAAACCGCAGGGGCTACTGATCAATGCATTTCCACCATGGAAGATCCGCCCAGGAGACATCTCAATGCAAAGCAAGGCTTGCGACTTGAGAGGAGGCTTCCACCCTTAGAACGGAAGGTGCCCCCGCTTGGCATCAAATTCGATGGGAATCCCCAGCCACTGGGATTTTTCCTCGCACACGTACTGACCTACATGCAGGAGTATGGGAGGGACCTCCCTACAGAAGGTGCCAAAGTAAGGGTTGTCACACTGGCTCTAGAAGGATCAGCTGCACGTTGGATGGTGAGCCTCCATAATGCAGATGCACCGGAGCTCTGCAACTTCAACCGCTTTTAATTTCACTTTGAAGTATTTACCGGTAGGGAAAAACCTTTTTGCAGATGCCTTGTCCAGACTAACGCAATACAACAGAGTCAAGGTGGAAGTAATTAAGCCCATGATTCCAACCTCCCAATTAGCAGCTAAGTTCATCACACGCTCTCAGGCAAAGAACAACCCCTCCACCTTAGACAATGCCACCACCACAGATTTCAAAAAAGCCTTAGAAATGGATGAGTGGTTTAGTGCCAATAAACATACTTGCATAATGACAGAGGGGTTAGCTTGGGTGGGAAATAAGCTGTATGTTCCAGCTAGGGAAAGGCTGAGAACTATGCAAGCTTGTTATGACTCCAAATTAGCTGGTCACTTTGGTTTTGTAAAAACATTACATTTACTGAAATGGCAATTCTGGTGGCCCTCATTAAAAAAGAACATAGACAGTTATGTAGCAAGCTGCCCCATTTGCACTGCCACTAAATGCAGGCAGGGGGAAAACCCGTGGTCTACTGCAGCCGGTGGCCGACCCTTCAGCACCATGGAGAGAGATCTCCATGGATTT
Organism: Thermophis baileyi; assembly: GCA_003457575.1. Taxonomy (NCBI): domain Eukaryota; kingdom Metazoa; phylum Chordata; class Lepidosauria; order Squamata; family Dipsadidae; genus Thermophis; species Thermophis baileyi. Next base: position 2,441,322 of record QLTV01003124.1, read on the forward strand.
CATTGTAGAATTGTCCGAGAGTTCTGGAAACACAGTGATCTGGGTTGTCACAGATCTTTTCTCAAAACAGGTTCATTTCATCCCATGTCAAAAGATCCCTACGGCTAAAGCCTTGGCTAAACTGTTTTTGGTCCACATTTACCACTTGCATGGGGCCCCACGACATATTATTTCGGACAGGGGGGGTGTCCTATTCACGTCCAAGTTCTGGAAAGCTTGTTTGAATCTACTTGGGACCGAGCAAGGACTTAGTTCTAGTCATCATCCGTAGACAAACGGGGCCACAGAACGAATGAACTCAGTTCTGGAAGAGTACCTGTGCTGTTTTATTAATTACCAGCAGGACAACTGGACCGAACTACTGCCTTTTGCAGAAGTAGCCTATAATAATGCAGTTCACGCTAGCACAGGTTTTACCCCTATCAAAGTGGCCACAGGGCAAGAATTTAATGCTATGCCTGAGTTACCCTCACATGAACCAGATATACCCTCCTTGAAACAGTGGATCAGTCATTTGCAAACCATTTGGCCAGTGGTCCACAAAGCCTTGAATGAAGCCAAAGCTGCCTATAAAGCACAAGCAGAGAAGAAACGAACTGAACCTAAACCTTATAAAGTGGGGGACAAAGTTTACCTTTTCACCAAGTTTCTAAAATCTTTGTAGCAGTCTAAAAAGTTGGGTCCTAAACATATTGGGCCTTTCCCCATGGTTCCTATCATTAACCCTGTCATGGTGGAATTACAACTCCCTAAGTCATTACGACAAGTCCACCCCGTTTTCCATTGTAGCTTATGTCACCTCTGATCTTCATCTGGCTATTACCCCTGTTCAACCCCCTATTATGGTAGAGGGTGAACAACATTTTGAGATTCAGGAAATTCTTGACTCTAGGAAATTCCATGGAACCACTCAGTACCTGGTGGCTTGGAAACACCTCCCCTTCTCACACAATGAATGGGTTCACAAAAAACATGTGCATGCCCCTGAATTAGTACATATATTTCATCAATTGTACCCTGCCAAACCTCGTTGATTTTATATTTCCTTGGTCTCCCCTTCCCTCTTTTGTTTTCGTTCAGGTGGACTTCCCATTTTTCTAGGGGGGCAGCATGTCAGGTCCCAGATATTTCTACAGGGACACTGGCATTTTGGTGGGAGGAAGGGGGGGGGAGGAATGGAGTGGTCTGTATATGAAGTTTCTGTTTCCAGTTTCTGTTTCCTGCATTACTGTACTAATTTCTATATGAAGTTTCTGTTTCTGTTTTTTGCATTACTGTGTTAATCTCTATATGAAGTCTGTTTCTGTTTCCCTGCAATTATGTAGTGTGGGAGGGGTTTGGTTAGCATTGCTTTAAATAGCTGGTTGTAAGTGAGAAGCTTCAGTTCTTGCCTAGATCTCTTGTTATCACAAACCTTCCAATAAAAGCTCCTTTTGGAACAACAGCAGTTTCAAGAGTCATGCTTTCTTGGGAAGATTGGAGAGGCAAGACCGTACAATCTTCTTTCAAAGCAAAGCAAGACAGCAAACTGGCTTCTCTACTATGGAGAAAGAATAAATAAACCAAGACACTTAGTAATAGTAGGAGAATATGTAACAACCGTGTGAATCTCACCTTTGCCTTCTGAAGCACGTGGCCTCGGCATGGAGAGGTGCTTGAGGAGGAATGTCTTTTCAGGACAATTGCACTATTCACAGGCATAGAACATTCTGTATCACTTGTATCACAACTGGAGATGGGTGAATTCTCCAGAGTCTGATGCTTTAGAACTGGGGACTAAATAATAAATAGAAAACAACTTGAAACCACAGTTATCAAAAAGTGTCAATAGTTGTATCAGCAGTTAAACTATCCTGGCTCTCTGAAAAGAGGATATTATCCTATTGGACAAATGTGAAGATTGGTTTGAAAGAACAAGATATCTGTAAGATTGGCAGATACGCAGTCAGGAATCTCTGCAATCCTTTAAATGAGTTAATAATTTCAGAGCCATATAATTTGAAATCTAGGAGTAGCGAAGAAATGTATATCTCTCATCAGCAAACATGGCTCATGCCTGATTCCAGATCATTTATAAAAAGCACTGGTCCTAGGAGGACCTCACTAATTTTATCCCTCCATTGTAAGTGATGTTCATTTACTCCTACTGTAAATTTGTTACAATTCTGTTTGCTATTGTCAGGTTGCTTACCCATAAGAGAACCTGCCTTTTTATCCCATGGCTGTTAAGCTTACTGTGAAGTCTTTGATTTTGGATTTTATCAAACACTTTTTGAAACACCAGCAAACCAGTTGATGTCTACTGGTTTGCCCTTATCTACATGCTTATCAATAACCTCAAATACTTGGGTAGATTAGCTAAGATAGGACCTTCCCTTAGTGAAGCCATGTTGGGTGTCCTTAACCAAGGCCTTTGTCTTGAAATGTTTGCTAATTTTATCTTTAACAGCAGTCTCTATTATCTTCCTCAGAAGAGACATTAACAGGACAGACCTATGATTTTCTGGAACTCTCTGTGACTCCTTCTAAAAAATTAATTATGTTGACTACCTTCCAATCTTCAACTACAGAGGCAAGTGTACAAACAGGATGCATGTTTGAGTTAGAAGTTCCAGAATTTCAGATGTGTTTAATTTTTAAAATACATTTTATCTCCATCCATGTTTTTATACAATCTTGTCAACTGTGGTGCTCAATATGCTACATAAGGCCAAGGTAACCCTCAAATGACATAATTATTCCCCAGGTAGTAACAGATCTAAACAAGCAAAAGTGTGCAGACAAATGACAGAGTTGAGTGCTGAATCTCATATGTGGAACATGACAGACAGTAATTATTTAAAAATAGCGAAATACTTAAATGATTTATAAAATATATTTTACAGTAGAATCTATTTAAGTTTAAATTTAATTTAATTAAATTTATTTAAATTAAAATACCTGTGCAGTTAAACTCCGTGATTTAGGCTCAATTGCCAATCCTAGTGTGATGCCTCCAGCCAAAGCCTTTTTCAAATTCTCTTTCACTTCTGTCAACTCTAGTTCCAGAGAAACACGCTCAGACTCTTTCAACTTACACTCTTCTTCCAACTTCTTTAATTTATCTTCAAGAATTATTAGGGATTTCCTGCCTGAAATCCAGAGGAGAGAAATGATCTTTGAGGCTGTGATAAAATTGTACACTCTGTTCTTAAACCAAGGGCTGAGAAGTTGGAAAGTGAAGACACTTCACAGCAGGCAGCTTCAGAAGTGAGTCATCATCATTCATCAAATACAAGTTACTGTAATCTGATCAGCTACATTAATGTAGCCAAGTTTGTTGGTTTGCTTTTTTACTTATAATTTCAATTGTTATAGCCATCCACCTCAATATCACTCTGGTTGGATGAAATATTCTATAATTAAAAGACAATAATTAAGACTGCATCAACAAATTATTACCAAAGTAGGTTACATCTAGTGCTATGGTTATTCAACAGTATAAACTAGTCCTTAGCATTTAACTTCATTGAAATGATCCAGCCTGGCAAATAAAATAGTATAAAAATGCTATCTATAACACAGAACTACCTTGAAAGTGGCACCTTAATGCTAGAACAGTTGCCTCCTCTTCTGTAACATCATATACACAACTACAACACAACTGCTGTAAAACAAAGAAACAAATAAGAATCTTTGCCACCCTCTTCATAACATTCGCTGTCATTGAAAAGAATATGGAAACACTATGTCTCATTATTTCAGCAGCATACTCAAATTTAATTGAATATTACAAAGGGGCAGAAACTTGGCATGGAGTAGCAGTTTATGTATTGGCCTCATCTTTGTAATGCAAATTCCCTTAAGTTATAAACAGGAGGGGACTTCCTCTGTATAACTACTCTGTTTCTAAACTTGTATCTTTTCATAGAAAAATAATTTAAAAAGCTACTTCTGATGCTAGAGACATTATTTCCTGATACTTTGATTATAAACAAAAAGTGCCTAGCATACCAGGATTCATTTCAAGAGCTGCCCGGAGGTCTTTCCTTTCCTTTCGTAACTGAGCCAAGTGATTCCTCAGGATTTCTTTTTTCTTTAATAGTTCCTCCTCTTTTGTTTGTAATCTCTTTGCATCTGCTTCAACACGATTCTTTCCATACTTGTATTGATCTGCATCTACACAAAAGTTTAATTATAAGATATCTGAACTAGGAAACTTATGTCAGAATGAAAGACTAAGCCAAATCTAGGTATCCCATTTACTTGCATGTCCACTTACAATCAAATGTTTTAACAAAGATTTGTTTTACTATTATTCTGTATTTGACAACATACCTCTTGTCAGACCTGCCAGAGTCAGATCCCTTAGGAAAGAAAGACCCTCGGCTCCATTTGGTTGAAGTGACAGGTTCTTTTACTAAGGGTTACTGGCTGAAATAAAAGCAGGCTAGAACTAAAGTTTTTGTGCCAAAAGTTACAAACTTTTCCCCTTCATCCTGGCCCTCCCCCCGACCAATTTGTCTTTGGCCAATGGCGAGCCACATAGGTGTTTTGGGAACTGCTCAGATGTTTGGAGCAATTCACGTTGTTTTCCCAAGCTTCGTGGCCTTGAAGACTGGCACAGGCTGGTTTCATATGCATCTCTGGTCTCCGTCAAACTGTCATCCCCCTCCCTAATTCCCATCTCTAACCTATACATGTTGATTGCCCATTTGCTCTTCTTCCCCTCCCCACTAACGGTTGACTTGACGGCAGCTGTTAGTGAGGCGCCAAGCCGAAGATGGCAGAGTTGACACCTCTACCTCTATGGTTGCTGTTACATCTTCAATCACTCCAGCTTTAATCCAAACAAAAACTTCTTCAAATAGCTAAAAGTATGTCTTATACACCACCTGCTGCACCTGAGCAATTATCAAGATAATGGTAGCAACCATACCAGCCAAATTACACAGAAAAAGTATCCAAAAATTCCAAAGCTTTAAAGAGTAGTATTGAAAAAGGAAGAACTTAACTCAAATTTTCTATTTGTTCCTCCCATATTATGCTAGAAAAGTAAATAAGATAGTAAGATAATAAAAACCTTGTTCATAAAAAAAGAAAGATAAGGGCATTTTTGACAACTGGGAGCAGAACAATCAAAACAATTATTTTCCACTGACAATGTACAACCGTGAAAACTGGACATTGTGAAATAGTGAAAGAATATAGACACTGTTGAATTACAGATTTGGAGAGTATCAGAGGCTGCAAAAAGAACCAATCATTTGATCTTGTACAAACTAAATACTGACTGCTTCCTTGAAACAATGATCTACATGGAGAAACCCATATACTTTAGGCATATGATGCAAATGTGGTCCAAATTTGTATTTTCTTTTATTTCTAACATAAATTATAATAGAGTAGGAAAAAGTGACTATGTAAAGTAGAAATAGAAGACAACGAGAAGACTGAATACAGTTCTTCAGAAATTACTTATAATCTATCAACTTGAATCTCCCACTTAGAACACTGATGATTGTGATGAATGACCTTGGTTTTGGCAATGACATTTCTGTGTGAGCATTCATTTATCTCATGGACAATAGACAGATGCATGGATAATAGATAAATAAATAAAGACAGTAGGTAAATACTTATCTATCATGCGCAAAGAATTATTTTACCTAATAATTTCAGATAGTTTAAAAGAATAAGATATTTCAAAGCCAGAAGAAATAAAGAATACTCACTAGAGCTGCTACGTTTCACATTTGAAGCAAATTCTGATTTTTTTGGTGAATTACTTAATGTTCTCCCTTTTCCTGAAATCCCATTTGCAGCTACTGGCATTTTCTTTCCTTTAAACTGTAAGGAAAATCAAGAATGCATATATTGCTAAACATTAAGTACAGTTGTTTTACATAAGTGGGAGAAAAAAGAGGTAAATTTTGGTTAAAAGTTTAAAATCAAGGTAGTTAGAAAACCATGCTTCTGAAGCAATCAAAGGCATCCATTGTGCTTTTTGAAAATACAGGAAGTCCTCGACTTACAACAGTTCATTTAGTGACTGTTCAAACTTAGAACGGCACTGAAAAAAGTGACTTATGACCGTTTTTCAGACTTATGACTGTTGCAGCATTCTCGTGGTCACTGATCAAAATTCGGACACTTGGCAACTGACTCATATTTATGATGGTTGCACTATCCCAGGGTCATGTGATCTCCTTTCGCAACCTTCTTACAAGCAAATTCAATGGGGAAGCCAGATTCACCTAACAATCATGGTACTAACTTAATAACCACAGTGATTCACTTAACAATTGTGGCAAGAAAGGTCGTAAAATTCACTTAACAGATGTTTCATTTAGCAACAGAAATTTTGAGCTCAATTGTGGTCATAAGTTGAGGACTACCTGTATATAATAGATGAGACAACATAAAATTAAAACAAATGTTTGAGAAAGGGCCACTTCACAAAATAATCCCCGAAAGATGTGCCCAGAAGCTTCAGAAAACTTAGGCCGATCTCTAAGTGGCTAGGAAATGAACTGACAGTAAAATCTTAAATTAACATCAGCCTTTATTAGAACTGCAGAATGCTCAGAACCAAGTTGTAATGACTGGGACAATGGAACATTTTGCAAAGAGTGAAAAGACATCTGTTTTTAATTTGACAAGAGCAGAACTTCAACATTTAGACTTACATTATTTGGATTTATTATTTACAAGTTGTTTGTTTATGGTTCAAATATGGGAAGTTGAAATGTGAAGGAATGTTTGATTTATATTTTATATTATTTTGCCTCAGAATAACATTGGCTTTTGTCAGTCATTAAAATGATTGAAGGAGGCAATATCTGTGTTCATCTGATTTTTCAGAATCTTCAATTACTCATTTCAATGAAAAAAAACACTCTTGGAACAATGTTGCATAACATTCTTTTGAAACAAGCAACAATCATTATTTTGCAGGTATGCAATAAAATGAACTGATAAAAAAAAAAGATTCCTCCAGCAACTCATTTCACTATTATTTTAAATTTTAGCAGATCTTCTTATTCTTAGAACAAATCTTTTGGGCAAATATGAAATTGGTTTTCTAAATATACAGCATACAGTACAATGGTCACTGACTGCAGAGGAATGACTGTTCCACTCCCAAAATGAAAAAGCTGTAAAACCTAAGACTATAACAGAGCACAAGTATATGGCCAACTTGTCAAAAACTTCTCCCATCCTCCCATTACTTATGGGAACTGCATCATCTCTCTAATATTTCCGAATGTGAAATAAGTTTGCAGAATGTTTTAAGCTTTGGAAAGATCACATCCCCAAAGATTTGAAAGTGAACACAAAATTGAATGAAGCATATTTATTTGAAACAATTTTGTATTCAAGTCAATTTGTTCCTTTTAGAATGAAGCAGAAACATCTGCATAACACAGAACAGTAGGAATTACCCAAGCCACAATAATGATCCATACTCAACGCACTAACTGCAGTTATAGTATATTCAACTACTCACACATAACTGCACACAGATAGTACAGAAAAGTACAGAACGTTGTAGGCTGTGAAGTTGACCATTACCAAGGACTTAATTTCAGCAGTTGAAGCAATGATATTGCTAATATGTATCTTCTGAGATTTGCTCTGTATAAAATCCAAGAGAGTTTTATTTAAATTGATGCCTTTCAGAAATGGTACAGGTGGAATTCCCAGAATCTTCAAGGATAGTTGGGAATCCTGAGTTGTAGTGTTAGTCTGGTCAGGTTGGAGCAAGCTAAGTTAAGCTAAGAATTCTAAAAAGAAAAATGCATAGGTTTCTAAGATGTTATTCTCATATCCAGTGTTTCTAAACAATTTATGTGATATTATATTATTTAGCTTTAATTAACTGTAAGCATGTAATGATCAGTACACAAAAGCAAGAACAGAAATATGATTAAAAGAATTAAGCATTTTAGTACCTGTGCAACAGATCCCTTCCCCACAGCAGAGGTATTAGTGACAGACTGAGCAGAAGACAGATTGGATGAGATAGGTTGTTTATAATGGTTAGATGACAGTTTGTCAGTAGATAACCTATTGGCTTTTCGCTCTGCTGGTGGACAACGTGCAAAAATTTTCGGGGATGGCAAATTATCATACAGGCCCATGTTATCATAAAGCCCATCTTCTCCTGTGTTTTTGCTAGAAGTAGTAGGAAAGCCATCTTCTGGTTCCCACTGCAATACACATACTTAGTAAATTAGCATAACTTCATGCACTGAAAAAAACAAAATAGTTTGAAAGTTAACTGAGAAATTAAGAAAATCCCTCCAACCCTCAGCAGGAGTTCCTTCTCTACTGGTTCTATACAATAGTACTTTGATACTCGACTGCTTCAAAACTCGTCAAATTTGGTACCCGATGCATTTTGATGCGAAAATGTTATCGCGTTGCTCATTATTTGTTTAGTACTCGACGCACTGCAGTAGGAAGAGGGGAACATCCAGGGAGAACAGACAAGAAATTGGTCATGGTAGGAAGGTTGCTCAAAAATAAGCAGGCAACGGCTGCAAAGGGTGGACAAGAAGTCGGCCATGCTGGGAAGGTCACTGACATAGGAAAAGGGACAGATAGGAAGTTCTTCCCAGCCAAAACAAAGGGTCACATGGTAAGTCCCATGGTTTGTTTGGTTCTCATCGTTTTTAGTACTCGTTGCATCTCCCAGAATCAGTTAACAGAGTATTGAGGTACCACTGTATTTTTATTCTAAAATTTGCTTTTATTTTACAGTAACTATATCAAAATGGAAATCTTGCAAATTCCAAAGTTTTCTAAACACACTGCTGAAAAGGATAGTGAGGAGTAATGTCATTCAATATCCTTATGTTGTCTATCTTATATAGTCTATAAGATAAGTTTCAATAAGATATGCCAACCATCTGACTATTGAGTTGAAACCACAAATTAACAAGAGGCAAATTTTGGCCTTTCCCATTCAAAACTTTCGATAGAGCATCCCTCTTTTTTAACATGTCTTGGTGCAAAGCAGTCTTTTGATTCCTTGGTTTAATTTTTATCATTTTGATTTAAGAAATTCCTACAAATTAGAGTTTCAAACTAGGTTCTTATACTGATTCATAACCAATTTTTAAATCTTGGGACCCTCATTTGGATATCACAATAAAAAGATATTTAGAAACCAAGAAACCATAACTACAGGGGATTGCCTAACAGAAGGATGCAAGCAAAGAAATGCAAGCAAAGAAATCAAGAAGTAAATACGCATAGCCCCACAAGTCATGTTGTTGGAGAACTTCTTATTCTTGTGTCAATGTATCAGAATGATTAATGTGTTAGTAACATTTGTCTACTTTGCCAAGAATTATCTGAGAATAAATGCAGCTTCTAATAATTTTTAGGATCTAATGCAGCGGTTCTCAACCTGTGGGTTGCGGCCCCTTTGGGGGTCGAACGACCCTTTCACAGGGGTCGCCTAAGACCATCGGAAAATACATATTTCTGCTGGTCTTAGGAACCGAGACACCACTAGGCCCTAAATTGTAAGCCGCGATCTGCCCAGCCTTGCAGATTCGTTCCTCTACTAGGAAGGGGAGAGGCTTCCCTGAAGCACGAAGCATCAGTCCAGCTCCTCTGCCGTCGCCGGGAGGGCGGGAGGGGGTGAGCAAGGGGCTTGGCTCCCTTCCCGCCCCTTCGGAGGAAGGATGGCTGCTTTGGAGGAAGGCAGGAGGCGGCGGGGCCCAGGTGGGCTCAGGGCTCTCGGGGACCGGCCCCACCCAGGCAGGTGCTGGCGTAGATCCCACGGCTGCTGAGCCAGCGAGGGCTCCAGGCTCCCTGCGTGGAAAGGCGCGGCGGCGGTGCGGGTGGACGGGAGTCTGGAGGCAGCGGGTGGCAGGCAGGCAGGGAGCTGCGCGAACTGGGTGGAGAAGCGGCTGGGCGCGTTTGCGAGCGAGCGAGGGAAGTGCTGGAGCGGGGCCAGGGGAGCCCAGGGGGAGCCGCTGGACTTCACCATGCCCGGCTGTTCCGGCGGGGATTGCTGAGCGCCGAAGCAGGAGAGGCTCAGACTGGTTGGCCCGAAGCGAAAGGGGGGTGTTGATTCTCTTGGAAAGTGGCTGGGAGCCCCTCTTGAAATCAGGCGCCCCCTCTAAACGGAGAGCTGGGGAAGGTGTGTGGGGGGGTCTCTCTGGAGGGAAGACCCCCTCCCAGCCTTTGTGGACTGGGGGGCTTTGAAGAGGCTCCTACAGGGGCTCCCAGAAAGCGACTGGCCGGGCTCCCCTCTCCTCTAGGTAGGCACCTGGTGGAGAGACCCGGTTGGCAGTCCGGTGGTTTGGCCTCTCTGGGGGCTCCTGACTTCCCGACTTCCCCCGATTCTGCCCAGAAAGCTCCGCCACAGCCCCCATCCTCTCATTTCTGAAGAAAGTGGGTTGAGAATCCAGAGGAATCTGCTTAGCATTTTAAGTCCTTTCTCCCCCAAGCATAAACGTTTGGAGCCCATCTTTGCCTCTTGAAGCCTCTAGTGCTTCTGCTGTGGGGTGCAGAGGGCCCCTGCTGGATATATATATGTGTGTGTGGGAGAGAGAGAGAAGGAGAGAGGAGAGAGGGAGGTGTGGAAGCTTTCTGCCTGCCCCCTCCCCTCCAGAGAATTTTCTTTTGGGTTTTGGCTAGGATACGCAGGGAAGCCAACTGCCAAATACACACCAGGAGACCTCTTTTGGATGGAGGGTCTTCTGGGAGGACCGTTAGGGGCCATATCTGGCACTTGAGAGTCACCCTCTTCCTTCAAGGAGGCCCTGGCTTGGATGCTTCTAAGGGCGGTTTCCTCTTGCTTTCTATTCAGGGAATGTTAGCAGAGCGAAGAATCCCCTCAGTTTCTCCCCTTTTCCTTCCCTCAGCTCTGTTTTTACTCTTTCCCTCTCACTCTAGACTCTACTTGGGAACCCAGCTCTGCGATTGGCTGGAGAGGCACGGAGGCGGGAGTTTTACAAAGCGGCGAATTTTGATGGAGTTCGGTTTGGATTTGCACGGTTGGGGGTCACCACAACATGAGGAACTGTATTAAAGGGTCGCGGCATTAGGAAGGTTGAGAACCACTGATCTAATGCATTCACTGAAAGATAAAATATAGAGTGAGCTGTATAAAATACAGAGTTAGAAAGCAATCAGAAGCAATTTCAGCCACTATTTATGGTAACTACACGTAACAATATATTGTTGATATTTTAAAATGAACTTTTCTTTTTGACTGTCTCCTAAAGATGGATGGATAAGTACTGTAAGAAATGTAATTATATTGGAAAGAGGAAACTATCATATGGTAAAGTTACACTTACAGGATACACATGGGCAATCATAGTCAATCAATTTCTCCTAAACTACCTTCCTAAACCTTTGTACCAGCCTTTCCCAAACAGATTTACCCTAGATATGGTGAACCATAAATCATTCAGAATTCTTCCACTGGAATGATCACTGGATAGTCGGGAGCATGTTTGAAAGGCATTCAGCCTGGGAAAACTACAACATAATTCTATAACAGAAGAACTACTGAATTAAAGTAAGGCATGATCTCATGCCAATATGCATAAAAATCTATCCCAGTCATTCCAATTTTTGAAATATTTGTGATTAGATGTAATCCTCATTTAGTGACCAAAATTGTGACCACCAACTCTGTCTCAGTGGTACAGTTGCTAAGTAATCATCATGTGACTGCAACAACATCTATTGCAGTCATTAAGCAAGTCACTGTGGATCATCAGGTGAGACATCATGTGACCATGACTGGAGATTTTACTGCCAGCTTCTCCATTGAGTCTGCTTCTCAGAAGCTGGTTGTACAGCATGCAAATTGAGTTCATGTGATCGCAGGATACAGTGGCAGTTGTAAATGCAACAGCTGGTTCTTAAGTTACTTTGTCAGCGCCATTGTAACTGAACAGGGTAGTTGTTAAGTGAGGTCTACCTGTATATGGCTAGGAGATATAGGATAAAAAGTGCATGAAGGCAAATCCATGAACATTTTCCTTTACTCCCCCCCCCCCATATTTTAGCCATAGAACATGCTTAGTCAAACCCTTGCTTTTATTTTTCTCCAGAGAGAGTTCTATTATGTTTAGGTTTAACTTAATGAATCAAGGAGGAGACATATTTGTGCTGGCATACACATGCAGATATACTGAACTAATTTCCCCCACTTCTCTGGTTGAGACACAACAAAACCTTGTGATAATATCCTTGTGATAATAAAAAAAATATGTAGGTTCAACAGACATAAATTATTTGACCTACACAAAAATCAATTCTTACTGATCCATTTATGCAAGGAACATCATCATAATGAAGTGCCATCCCACTAGGACATGCATAGCCATTAGCAGCATTTCCTCTGTAAGGATTAGTAGAAAGAACCCGTCTGTTCATAAAACTGAAATACAAAAACAAGAAGGACAACAAATAATGAGTTCACTTTGAAAGTACATGTCTTTTCATAAAGTAAACACACTTTTCCACAAATTGTTTTACAAGTCTCTGCCTCTTAAGGGATTTCTTCTAGAATACATGCTGAATGGCACTACAGCCTGAAGTTGTGAGAAAGCTTCAATTTTTACTTACTTGTATGTGGGGAGGGGCATAAATTGTTAAATCAAAAGACAGACAATTGATTTAAATGGCAAAGCTGTAGGCTTACTCAATAGAAAAACTTCTCAGGAAAGAACCTGTAGTTATGGAAATAAATCTGTTCCTTCGAGTACTATCAGGAAATGGCTTTAGGTTTTCTAATCACAATGTATAACTGCAAAGAGAGACAAACTACACAGAATAGGAGATGGGACAATTACAGTAATAAAGCACAGTAATGCACAGACTCCCTTTGATTTTACACAAGCAATGTTTTTCTGGAGCCAAGAGCTTTGTGTGATTAGTCTGAGACAGCATAAAAGTCAGGCTTTAGCTTTTTGCTGAGAAGAAAAGAAGATATATAGCTTGAATTTGGCAAAAGAAAAAAGAGAAGTCTGGCAGAGGAGACTTTAAACGTTTTCCTTATTCTTGAGGGATTTTGTAATGTTTTAGGACTGGCATTGCCTGTTTCTATCTGTGGTAAGAAAGATAAACAAGTTTAAATCCACTTGTGTTTTCTTTTAGGAAGACTGCCCTTCCCTCAGTATCCATATTTTAAATTTTCATTTAGTGCTGCCTTGGGCAAATCACATTGTTCAAAAAATATAAGAATTACCAGTTGAATAAAATAAATAACTATTATGAACTATTATTAAGTTCTATGTAAAGATTTGAAAACTAAACTTTCAGAAGCATTATATTTTGAAGGCACATTTCCAAAATGTTATTTTGGCACTGATAACCAAATCCAATTATTTATGTAACACAATCCTAAGAGAAATGCAAGATTTGTTTTTGTATCTAGTTTTTAGTTTTCCTGAGTTACTAAATACAACAGTGCATTTTCTTATATTGTATACCATTATATTTCTTGAAAAACTACTACTGAAAGATTATTACCTTCTGAAGTTTCCAACACAATCTCTCTTAACAAACTGGGAAACATAATGGGAATTTAAATGGGCCATAAGTTATTGAAGGGCTTCAGCCTTGAATCAATTGATTAGACAAACTCATTATAAAGTTCAAGGGCTGATTAGGGAAATAACACCATGGGAGTGAGTTTTATGGGAAAGTTCCATCTGTAGTAAAAAAAAAAATCTCCTTTATCATAGTTCATCTGCCACTAGAAAGAAAGATGGTATCACAGAGGTAAATCAAGAAGCACCCTTTATCACAGAATCTCAAATTCTCCATGTCTTCTGCATATGTTAATGTCAGCCCTATTGTTGCAATTAATTCCTTTCTCTGGTTGCAGAAGAACTACAGGTAGTCATCGAGTTATAACCATTCATCCAGCAACTGTTCATACTTACAATAGCGCTAAACAAGTGATAGTTACCACTAGCCCTTGGAATTCCAGCCCTCAGTGTTCCTATGGTCATGGGATTGTAATCTGAGCATTTAGCACCCAGCTCGCAATTTTGAAGTCACAGTGAGCTGCAGTTACATGATCACGATTTCCAACATTCCCTGCCATTTCCCATAAGCAAAGTCAATGGGGAAGCCAGCAGGAAATCAGAAATTGCAGTCTTGTGAAATTCTCCCTTAATAGCCTTTGCACTCCTTGCTTCACAATGGCAACCACTACTGTTGGAACTGCCACTGCAAAGAGAGGCAGGGAGGCAAGGAAGAGAAACCATGGGAAATGGATTAGGATTCCAGTGGATATGCCATGCTGGGACTTGCTGTGGTGTGGCTGAGAGAGATGGAACATGCTCCAATCTTGCCCTTGTGCAGATCTTGTGTTATCCAAACCACAGAAAAGTCAAAGCATTACAGGTTTCACTTTTGTAGAACTTGTGGTTGGTCCATAAGGTCTTCCAGAGTGCCATGCTTTGCTGCAGGTTACAAACTAAACATCTTATCTATTTCCTACATGCCCATATTATTAAGTTTTGAATCAACAAAAAACAAAATAGTTCTGACATCAGAGGCTTCCCTGTGTCCCCTTGGCTACTATTGTCTTTCACTTTTTCCCTTCTTCTTCCCCACTCCATTCTGAATCACTTCTGCCCAGATCAAAAGAACACCATTTCATTCCAAGCACAGATCAAACCAGCAGAAATATGTATGTATAAAGAATCTAGTTATCCAGATGTTGCTAGATTTTAAATTTGATTATCCCCATCTATGATCATGAAGGAACTGATGAAAATACAGTGTTGCCCCACAGGTTGGTCACAGATTCCCTATTCAAGCATGTCTAGCAAAACTACTTGATGAATTGCTAAATGATGTGATTGTAAGTAGGGGCATTTGTTGATATATTTTGCCTTTCAGCTTTGAGCAAGCATATCCATACTTGGGCACATGGTACTATACAATATATGAAGCATATTGCATGCTACCTCTCACCATCTCAGGTTTTTGGTTTAATAATAACTAAGAATTCAGATTTCTCAACTCCAAAACAAAAGCATTAAAAAAGCCAGAGTTCTTGAAAATGCTCTTAACTGATTAGTTCCTCCTACCAGAATGTTTGCTTTGCAGCTTGAATGACACTGGCTGTCACATCCACATCTATGTAGTCATAGTGCAGAGTGCCAGGATCTGCAGATGACCCACTCTCAGCCAGCAGAATCCCAATCCACCTGCCCATATCTTCTGAAGATGAAGCCTACACAAACAGAAGAAAAATCACAGGAGAACACTGAAACTTTCACTAATATATATCTATTTTAGTTCAAATATACATTTACTTATATAGTAAAAGAGTTCTTGAATTTCATTTTTAAAACATTTCCATGATGGCTGTCAAAAATCTTGCTAAAACAAATAACCCTACTCCTCAGGATGCAAACACAGCAAAGATCAGCTTTCACCAATTCCTACGTGGGGGCAGAATGACAAAAGTGGCATTGTGACAATGCCTCTGCATGTTTCACATGGAACTTGTAGCACAATACCACAACACTGTTTTTAGTATTCTGATGAATACAGAAGTTCCAGAAGCCCATTCCAGATTTTCTTTTGCAGTGGTCAGAGATATCCCCCCATTCCCACCCACATTCTAGAGCCCAACATTTGGGCTCTCTCTCAGGTCATTAAGAGATAACATGAATACCTTAGGTTTTGATGCTTAAAATACTTTTTCCTCCTTCCAAAAGTACTCTGTCCAGACACTCTTAATGCATTATGCCAAGCCTAGAGTGATCCTTAAGGAGACATAAATTCTGCACCCCTGCCTGAGATACATGGCACTTCCAAATCTGCCCTAAGGACATGGGCAGGCTCATGCTGGCAACAGTAGAGGCTGCTCCATGCTTGTACCCTCCAGACATTCCCAGTTGGCTAAAGCCTTTATCATACATTCCAAATGTCTCTTTTCTATGGACTTCAATGTGTGTAAATTAAGTGTGTGTGTGTGTGTGTGTGTGTGTGTGTGTGAGAGAGAGAGAGAGAGAGAGAGAGAGAGAGAGAGAGAGAGAGGGAGGGAGAGAGAGAGAGAGAGAGAGCATTGTTTACTGCCTTCTTAAATGTCTTGAGTTTGAGAATTTCTGGAAACAGTTTTGAAAGTTTTTCAAAATAGTCTAATTAATAAGTTAATATTGATATATATTAGCTTATATCTAGCTAAGGGCTCCTGTCATGGGCAAGGACAAGGAAATATTATGCATTCAAAGTATTAATTACAGGATAGATTTCTTATTCTAGAAGCAGGATTCTTAGATTCTGTTTATGTTATTTCTTTACAAAATACCTCTAATACTGCAACCTCCTGACCATTTCGAAGCAAGCGGAATGTCAGGGGATGTTTAGAATCCAATCCTGGAATAACTTCACAGCCACGGAGAGGAATAGAAACAATATGAGTCTTTAGATCTGTCCTGTCTTTGTGGAGTATAAGCTTATTATCTTTCACTCTGCACCAGCGCTCACGCCAACGGTTATTTGAGAGCACATTAAGATATCCTGCAAAACATAAAACACAGGTTTCTTAAAGTTTTCTAATGTATATTCACAATTTATTGTCAGGCACAAAAGACCAGGACCACACAAGGGTCAATTAAACTGATTTAATGCTCAAGCATATGTATAGGAATTCCCTCAGCTAACAGTAGACGCCTGGCTAGAGTTAGATATATGGCAATGGTTGTCTTACATATTTTTATGATAAGAACATGAATTACCTCTCTACCATACAGTGGAAAATTTCTTAATTTTCAGAATTTTCTTCCCTTTATTTAAAATAGTAGATTAGAAATGCTATTAGTTTGTGTATTGCAAATGCAAAAGAAACTTATTATGGAAGAATTTACCAGGTAGTCCTCAACTTAAGATCATAATTGATTCCCTAAGGATGAGCTCCAGCACAAGTCCGAAAGCTCAGAAGACTACACCCCTGGTCCTGACCTGATTGGATCCTGCAATATTATCCTGGGACACGTATATTTGCCTTCATTTGAGACCAGAATTGAGCCCAGAATTAGTTGTAAACCATGGCAGTTGTTAAGTGATTTATCATATAACTGACTTGATTTGATTTTTTTTTTGCAGTAGTTGTTAAGTGAACCGATTGTCTCATTTCCAGCAAAAAACACCACAAATTGCAATCACATGACCACAGAATGCTGCAAATAGCCATAAAGGTGAGCTGGTTGCCGAGTGCCCAAAATGCAATCATGTGACGGGGCGGGGGGGCATTGTAACTTCAAATTGTAAGTACCTTTTTATGGATCTGTTGTAACTTCGAACAGTTGCTAAGTGCCCAGTTGCTCAGTCGAGGATTGCCTGTACAAGACAATTATTTTATAGGGAGGGGAAAAAAATCACACAATCTTGGGACCAGAGGTGGTATTCAGCCGGTTCGCACTGGTTCGCGCGAACCGTTGGCGGAAATTTGGCCAAGGTTGGCGAACCGGTAGCGATGGCCGACTGGCCATGCCCCTGAACCAATCCCCTGGTCGCCGCTCGCTCACCCCGCCCACCATGTTCGCCGCCGCCATGTTCTTTGTGCACGCGCATCCCATTGCTTTGCAAGTCCAATGGGATGCGCATGCGTGAAGAACATGGCGGCGACGGCAAGGCAGCAGCTTTTTCTGCGACCTTTGGTACTTTTCGTTGGCCAGCCACTTTCCAGCAGCGGCGGCTGGCTGGGGGGCGCCGAAAACTCCGGTCAGCTTGCATTCTGGACTCTGGACCAGCCGCGGAAGGTAAGCAGCCCAAACAAAGAGGCGGTGGTGGGGGAGGAAGCGGAGCTAGGGCCGGGGCTGCTAAAGGAGGGGAAACGGGGGCGACTGGCGAAGGGAGGGCGGGGTTAGATAGGTGGAAATTCCAAAAAATTTCCTACCTTTTCCTGTGGGCATGGCTAGGTGAGGGGTCATATGACTGAGTGGGCGTGGGCGTGAGTGATGTCAAGTTGGCCATGCCCACTCAGTCACATGCCCCCCCACCTAGCCACACCCACCAAACCGGTAGCAAAAAATTTTGAAATCCACCACTGCTTGGGACACTATATAAATGACCATTCACTATTGCCAAAAAGCAAAGACGAATATAGCAACATTAGAGAAAATTATGAAGGACGATAGGAGAGGGTAGATGCTGAATAAGAGGTTTCTACTCTAGGAGATAGGTGGGACTATAACAGAAAAATGGAGAAGACTGAAAGCCATGGGAGTTAGTTGCCAACTGGGGTGGTGAAAATCAGAAAGAGAGACACTTACAAAGGTGTTTGCACAGATACATGATACTGCATAATCCTGAATCATAAAACTGTTCAGATCATTTGGAGTGTGTGTCTGTGTGTGGGGGGCGGGGGCGGGGGGTTACAGGGAGTGTGAGATCAGTAAAGTGGAAACATTGGGCAATGTTAACCTGAGGAGTGAGAGTTGGTAGGAGATGACTAGTTGTTTATCACTGACACATTGGTGTGTGAGTAAATATCCTCCAGACAGTAACCGGAGCCATTAGGCCAGGGGTGAAATCCAGCAGGTTCTGACAGGTTCTGGAGAGCCGGTAGCGGAAATTTTGAGTAGTTCGGAGAACCGGCAAATACCACCTCTGGCTGGCCCCAGAGTGGGGTGGGAATGGAGATTTTGCAGTATCTTTCCCCTGCCACGCCCACCAAGCCACACTATGCCCACCAAGCCACGCCCACAGAACCGGTAGTAAAAATAATTGGATTTCATCACTGCATTAGGCATATCGGTAGTTTATATGGTTCAGATTAAAAAATGGAAAACCAGGTAATTTGAATGGAATTCTTTAGTGGACTATGGTGTTTAAAGCAGTCTGACAACATATTTGTACAATGAAAACTTTTGGAAAAACAAAGTAGTGTGCATGGAGACTGGGAATAAGAAAAATCTGGTTTTGAAGAGTGGCATTTTTTAGAAATGAAATCGAATAACGTTTTCCACCAATAAGTTGTTTCTATAAGAGATCATAAGAAGTCACTTACCACATGTTGGTATATCTTCTTCAGCAGATGAGGTCTGTTCATCAGTAGATGGCTTTTTTTTCCCTAACCCAATTATCTTTGTTATCTTCTTTCCTGTTACTTTAGGTACAGTGCCTTTGGAGTCCACCTTTGAGCTCTTTTTCCTCTTTACTATCAACCAAACACATACACACAGATAGCTAAGTCTTCTGAGTTTTTAAAAGAAACTTTTATCAAATAGCAGAAACTGTGGCACAAAAAATATTTCACCTCAGAAGCAGCTGAGTTGCCTTTACTGAAAATCAGTTCAGAACCCCAAATTCATTGTCTCATTCATGACAAATCATTGAGGTGGCACGTCACTTTTTAAAAAATCTTAAACTTAAACTTGAATTCTTAGTTTGGATGTCACTTTTAGAATCTGGCACAGGTAATACATTATCCCAGCACTTGGTTTTTAAACAGCAACAAGCAGTAAAAGTGCCAAATGGTTTGTGCCAGTGCAATGCTTGTTCTTCATTTAATGCAGACATAGAACAGTTCTCTTTTACTCATACACTATAGCTCTTCAACAATGCTGAAGAATTGCAGGACATAAAATTAAAGGTAGATTACCTACAGTTATCATGGGCTATTTGCTTTCTAGGTATTGGAATGAATATATTCATTCCAGTATCCTTCTTTGTGAACAAAGTTGGTCTCTACTTACTTTTTTAGTAATAGTAATAGTAAGTCTCTACTTACTATTTTGAAGCAGCAAATATTTCCAGTATTAATTAAAAGTGATCTGGTAGGTTTTCCTATTGTATATCTCCCAAGTTTGCAATTTGTTTTCTAAATAAAGGGCTTAATTTAATTTTCATATATTACCATATCTACTCTCAGTTGATCGTCGCTAAAAAATTAAATATGAATATAGCCCTCTGAGCTCTTACAAAAGACTTTTAATCATTTGCATGACTCATTTTGTTGTTCGATGAAGGAAGACTGTCTGTCTGTCTATCCAGCTACCATACCTACCTACCTACCTACTATCTCTATCATTCTTTCACAATGAATCAAGGCTGTATGCTGGCACTATTGTTGATATATATATATGAATACCGGTATATATATGAATATATATATTCATTCCAATACCTAGAAAGCAAATAGCCCATGATAACTGTGCTTCTTCCTTAACCTAAAAGAGTACAGCAGACATTTAAGATTTCATCAGTTGGTATAGGAACTTTATCCCAGACATTACAGTATTAAATTATTTGTTGCAAAAATAGTTATATAACATATATCTATGGCACAACTATAATCTTTTACCAATTTTAGTCCATGCAAAAAGCAGTCAGATTTTTTAAGTTTCCTTATTCTTGACACCTTGATGTACCTTGAATTATTCTTGAGACTAGAGGATGGTATTTTAAGAAGCTAAATCTGATAAAGCAATTTTATTAGCTTATTTAAGGCTTATTTTGACTCTAATTGGGTTGGTTTCATTAATAACATCTGATAGATATCTACTTGGTGGAAAACATTGCAAGAAAATAGTTGCCCTCCACTTTCGTTATTTTCAGGTGTTGAAAAAGCTAGGAGTTATTAAGAAATGTTTTGAAGATCTAGAATATTAAAATGGGAACAAATTGCAAGAATTTACTGGTATTTCAATGTTTCCCAGAGACACTTTTCTGTGCTAGGTATCTATCATAGTTTGCTTCAGTGCCCTCCCTTTGGCAACTTTAGGAGATACAGTGGATATAAAAAGTTTATATTCTATTAAAATGCGAGAAAGGAGGCCCGGAGGCCTGCGCATGTCCTTCCGGGCCTATTTTGTCGCCAGAGGCCTCATCAAGCAAATCTCCGGCAAGAAAGGAGGCCCGGAAGGACGTGGGCAGGCCTCCGGGCCTCCTTTCTCACATTTTAATAGAATATAAACTTTTTATATCCACTGTATCTCCTAAACTGTAGGGCAACTATTTTCTCCGGGCCTCCTTTTTCATTGCCGAAGATCTCGAGAAGTTGGAAGGTCTGATTGAACTTTTTTTTTTATTCCCACAAACTTCTTTTGTTGCGCTGTTCCCTGAGAAGTTGGAAGGTCTGATTGATCTTTTTTTTTTTTAGTCCCACAAACTTCTTTTGTTGCCCTGCACGCTGCGGCAGAGAAACACAATGTTTTGGGGGAGCAAGGGGAGCTGGGCGGGCGTGTTCCAAGCTCTTCAGCTCCACGGCAATGGAGAAATGCAAAGGAGCTGGAGAGCAGGTGGCAAGGCAACCTCCCCAAGGGCTCCAGGCACTGAAACGGACCCATCTCAAGGCAAGGCTGGCATCTACTCAAATGCGGCAGCAAATGCAGCAGCAGAGCCGCAGGCCTCCAGAGCTGACACCTTTAAAACAGTGAACGGGGACCAGGCAGAGTGAGGTGGCAGGTGGAGGAGGAGGCAGCCATCACTGGGCAGGTGATCTGCGGGGTGGGTCAGGGGGGAACGAAGAAAGCCCCTCCAGCAGTGGACACGGCTGATGTGCAGCAGCAGTGGAGGCCTTTCGCTGTCACTCCCCCTGGCTCTGAAACAGCGGAGGGGAACAGGTAAGGGGACCGAGCCTCACCCGCCCATCTTCCTTAGCATGGCAGTCTGGCTCGGAAGGTGAGTAAAAGAGAAGAGGCAGGCTGGCAGCCAGGTCATTGAATGGGCAGGGGGAGGTCGCCAAGCGGGGAGTGGCCTGGCTGCAGGGGCCCTGAGATGCACGGGTGTGGGATGCATGTGGCAGCTGTCTCCTGCCACCTGCCTCGCCTCACCTCATGGCGGTGCCACGAGGCCTTCTGCTCCGCTGTGGCCGTGAGCAACCAGGCAGTGGGATGGAGTGGGCGGGGCTTAACTAGGGGTTATTTTTGGGTAGGGCTTATATTAGGCGTAGACGGGAGGAGGGCGTGGCCAGTGTCGCGGTGAAATGACGCTTTCTTCAGGGGCTCCCGAGGGATCGTCGATATTGCAGCCATCAGGGGTCTTTTTTGACCAAAGCTGTCCTGTAGGGATGGTGAACAAGGGAGGCACAGACTGGCAAGCACAGGAAAGTCGCAAATTCCCTGGTGGTCTGAAGAAGCCTCTCAACCTGACGGCTGGGAAAATGGCCATTGAGAGCCGTTATGAAGCTGGGGCGGTCACAAGAGAAAAGTGAAAGTAAAAGGCAGTGTGGATCGTCTGGGTGAGATATTTGATTTTCTTCAAAATATATGTTTTTTTTCATAACCTTCTGGGAAAAGCTGATAAAGGAGAAACGGCACAAAGAGAGGAGGAGGGAGTGGGCGTGTGTCAGCCTCTCCACCTCCGAAGAAAGCGGGTGGGCCCTAAATAAAGAAGAAAAAGCTGAAATGAGCTGGAATTGATTTGAGAAGAGCAGAAAGCCTGATTGAGTATTTTCAATTTTTTATTTTCAATAACTGAAGTTAAATTAAGTGTAAAGTGATTGAATGAACTATTTAAAAAAAAAATTTTTTTTGTTCCCGTTTGAAAATGAACTATAATGCCATCCAGAGGCACCAGGGAAAAGGACAATAAACTAAATAACAAGAACAAGAATGGCCTTGATAATGTCTGCTGAGCTGATAAGAAATTGCTTTGTTTAATAGAGAGTGGAACACTGAGAGCTTTGTTTTTAATACTAGCTGGAGCAGTGTACCTCTTGAAGTTTGTAAAAGAAGATAGAACAGGAAAGATTATAGAAATCTTCCATCTTGCCTTGTTGTTGGGATATTTTTCTTCTTTTCATTTTTTCTTTATAACTCTTTGATTTGGAACTAAGAGTTTGTGCAGTTTGTTAGTGACAGTGGTGGATTCTATTATTGGATCTTCTTTTCTTTTCTTTTCTTCTTTTCTTTTTTTTATATATAGAGCTCTGTGGGGTTTTTTTATTCTTTCTTTTTCCCCCTCTCTTGTCTTTTTTTAAAAAAACTTTTTGCTTACTAGACGCAATTTGGATTAAGGTAAAGAAGAACCTGAAGAACAAGAAGCTATTGTGAGATTTGGATTTGGATTATAACTTGTGGTACAGTCTTTTTCTTTTTTCTTCTTTTTTTTTTCTTGGATTGGTTGGTTCCCATTCACTTTTTATTGGCTTTATTTTATGGTCCTCCCAATGGGGTGGATTAAATATTTGGATTACAAATCGCATTTGGATTATAAACTTGGTGGATTATAAATATTAAGAGGGTTCTAAGACATTACGAGATGAAGAAAACAACAACACATCTGCCTTCAACAGCCTCTTCAATGACTTCTAGTCCTGCGACCCAGAGAACATTGGATACTATGGCATATCAAGAGAAAACCAACATTATGCAATTGGAATTGAAAAATATGATACAGGCTCTACATGAAGATTTCAAAGGAAGAATAGGTAGATTAGATGAGAGAATGGGAAAAGTAGAAGGGGAGTTAAAAGATGTCAAGGGGATGATGGAAAAAAATGAATAACAAATACAAAAAGTGGAAGAAAAAGCAGAATCAACAGAAAAAAGAGTGGGAGAGCTGGATTATAGATGTACAACAACAGACAAAAATCAGGAAAAAACAATTATTTCCTTAGAGATGGATCGTGCAGATTATTATCTAAGATTTCAAAACATGGAAGAAGAGAAAGGAGAAAATTTAGCTGAGGTAATGGCAGAGTTGTTGGCGGAAGCAATGGAGGATACTAAGGAAAAGATATTAAATGAGATCGATGAGATATTCAGAGTACACACTAGATATGCAATGAGACACAATCTACCTAGAGAGGTTCATGTAAGATTCATTAAGAAAGCAATAAGAACAGAGAACTTACAGATAGCAAGGAATAATCCAATAAAATACAAAGGTAAAGAGATAGTGGTGCTGAAACAAATACCAAGAAGAGTCAGAGATTTGAGAAAAGAATATCAGTTTTTGACAAAATGCTTAATTAAAAAAGGGGTGAGTTTCAGATGGCTCATACCGGAAGGAATACTGGTGAACTGGCAGGAACAAAGACACAGATTAGATTCGTTAGAGAAAGCTGAATTATTTTATGATCAATACTTGGGGTTACAAGAGGAAGAAAGACCGAGGGAGGAAAGAGAGATTAGACATCAGGAAGAACTTATGGTGGAGAAAGACAAACAAACAAACAAGAGAGATGGTAAAGGAACGAGAAAAAAAGGCAATAATAGAAGGGGCAAGGGCAAAGGAGGGCAAAGATCAAAGAGAGACAAGAATGACCAGATCAGCAAAAGCCACTAATAAGTAAATTATGGAAGAAGAAATAAAAGTAATATCGATAAATATAAATGGACTAAACTCGGCAATAAAAAGGAAAAGAAGATTCAACAAATTGGACAAATTAAAAATGGACATAATATGTTTACAAGAAGTTCACATTAGAAAACAACACAAAAAACTTTTGGAACATTCAAAGTTGGCAGAATTATACACTGCGCTGACACATCAAAGTAAGAGAGGAGTAGCACTGTATATTAAAAAGACAATAGAATCTAAACAAATAGATGCTGATGAAGGGAAAATCTTAATGGTAGAAGCAATAATGAATCATAAACAAATACTTTTAGTGGCAATATATGCCCCAAATGATAATCAAGAAGATTTTTATGGAAAATTACACAGGAAAATAATACAATTTGAATATGAAAATATATGTATGATAGGTGATTTTAATGCAATAATAGAAGCAGAATTGGACTATAAAACTGCAAAGACAAATAAGAAGCCTAGGAAAACTCTTCCAAAAACTTTCTTTACAATGGTGGAGGAATTAAGCATTCAAGATGCTTGGAGAGAAAGATATCCCAAGGGAAAACAATACACATTTTATTCAAATAGACATATGTCATGGTCTAGAATAGATATGATGTGGATATCAATTGATTTACTAGCTAATATACAAGACATAAATATTGAAGCAAGCACATGGACAGATCATAATCCGATTACAGTTACATGGAAGGGATGAAAAAAGAGATTAAGATGGACATTACATCAAACCATATTAAATGAAAAGGAGTTCCAACAAACTATGGAGAAAGAACTGGTTTTCTTTTTAGAGAAAATAAAAAAGAAGATACTTCATTACAAAATGTGTGGGACACAGCTAAAGCATATATCCGAGGACTGGCAATGACTTATTTGGGGAAAAAGGAACAAAAAGAAGAGATAAACCCCCCCAAAATTGGAAGATGAGTATAAGAAATTAGAGATGGAATTACAGAAAGATATAGGAAATAAGAGGATCAAAAGTCAAATGGACTTGAAAAAAACATAAATTGAATTGAATTGAAAAAGAAGATTTGGCACTTAAAATAAAGACCTCTAAACAAAAAAAAAATTGAAAATGCAAATAAACCAGGAAGATGATTGGCATATAAAATGAAAAAGGAAAAAGAAAAAAAGTTAATTAATCAATTAATGGATGAGGAAGAAACTGTATGTTACCGGAATGAGGAAAAGAAAAAAATAGTTCAGAATTACTACGGTATGAGAAACTTTATCAGCAAGAGAAAGTCATAGGAGAAAAGATAAAACAATACTCAGAAAAAGCTACCCAAAATACCAGAAAAATTTAAAAAGGCATTAGAGGAGAGAATAACGATGATGGAATTAATAGAGGGAATTAAAAAACAAAAGAATGGCAAAATGCCGGGCCCAGATGGATTACCAGCAGGGTTTTATAAAACATTTCAGGGTGTTATAGGCAATATAATGCTGGAAGTATTTAATGAATTCATGGCAGAAGCGAAGATACCAAATTCATGGATGGAGGCATATATTACCCTCATACCGAAAGAAGAGACAGACCTGCAACAAATAAAAAACTATAGACCGATTTCTCTGTTAAACGCGGATTATAAAATATTTGCATCAATAATGGCTGAAAGACTAAAGAGATTGTTAAATGAATTTATACATACAGATCAAAATGTTTTTTTACCTAAGAGGCAGATTAGAGATAATATGAGAATAATTTTGAACACTTTGGAATACTATGAAGCACATCCAGAAAAACAAATGGCATTGATGTTTCTTGATGCACAGAAGGCATTTGACAATGTGAACTGGCAATTTATTATAACACAATTACAAACTATGGATTTTGGGGGGAGATTTGTAAATACGATTAAAACAATTTATCATAAACAATCAGCAAGGGTGATGATAAATTGAGACATGACAGAGAAAGTAAATATTATGAAAGGTACAAGACAGGGATGTCCTCTATCACCATTATTACTTGTTTTGACATTAGAGGTACTAAATAGAAATATAAGACAAAATGAAGAGAGGTATGAGAATTAAGAAAGAATATAAATTAAAGGCATTTGCAGATGATTTAATTTTAGAGGAGCCACAAGAAACAGGGCCAAAACTAATAGAACAAATAGAAGAATATGGAGAAGTGGCAGGGTTGAAAAAATGAAAATATTGGTGAAAAACATCACAGAGAAACAGAAAAGGGAGCTTATGGAAAAATTAGATATTCAGATTACTAAAAAGGTAAGATATTTAGGAATATATTTAACAGCAAGATGTATAACGATTAAGAAAGATAATTACTATAAATTGAAAAGACAAATTGAGATAGACTTGGAGAGATGGAAGAATTTACAATTATTATTAATGGGAAGAATAGCTATAACTAAGATGAATATATTACCGAGATTGCTGTTTTTATTTCAAACAATACTGATAAAATTAGAGAAAAAATATTTTGAAAAACTTAATAAAATAATGAAATTTATATGGCAAGGGGAAAAAGCGAGAATTAATATAAAAATGTTACAAGACGCAGGAATTAGAGGAGGGTTTGGACTTCCAAACTGGGAATTATATTATCAGGCAGCAGCATTATCATGGATGAAAGAATGTATAGTATTAAGAAATACAAGGCTATTGACATTAGAGGGACATGATTTACAACTGGGTTGGCATGCGTTTTTATGGTATGGGAAGAATAAAATACATAGTTACTTTCAAAGACATTATGTAAGAAATGCCTTATTATTTAGTATGGGAGAAAATCAGAGAGAAACACTACTTGAAAATACCAACGTGGCTTTCGACAATGGAAGCATTAATAATAGGAAATATGAGTAATATGGGAAAGATAAATAAGACTAATATGGGAAATATTATTAGATATAAAGACATTTTATAGAGAAGGGGGAATTGAAAGGGAAACAAGAATTAGAAGAACAAGGGATTGATATGGTTTGGTGTACACAATTGCAAATACAAGTGAGATATGAAAAGGATGCTAAGTTATATGGTTTTTATTTGGAGATGACAGAATTGGATGAGATACTCACAGGAACAGAAGAGCGAATGATTAAAAAACTGTATAGTTATTTACTTTGTATTAAATTAGAAGAAGAACAAGTAAAAGAAACAATGATAGCATGGGCAAAATTTTTTGGATATGCGATAGAGCTAGATAAATGGCAGCAACTATGGGAAAGACATTATAAATTAACAATGGCGACAGCATATAAAGAGAATTTGTATAAAATGTTTTATAGATGGCATATGTCACCGGAAAGACTGGCAAAAATGTTTAAAGATAATCAACTAAATGTTGGAAATGCCACCAGACACCGGGATCGTATTATCATATGTGGTGGACATGTGTGGAAGCGAGAAATTACTGGGCACAAATTCGAATATGGTTAGAGAAGATGACACAACAACATATTGATTTAAAGCCAGAGCTCTTTTTGTTGGGTATTTTGTCAGAGAAATATAGTAAAGAAAATGTATATTTAATTATTCATGTAATAACTGCAGCTAGAATTGTATTTGCACAAAATTGGAAAGCGGAAAAAATCCCTACAAAGGGAGAGATAATTAAGAAAATACTAGAATGTGCAGAAATGAATAGATTAACATTGGCAATTAAAGGGAAGGAAGAATCGGAGTATTATAATATATGGGAGTGTTTTTATCATTGGATAGAAAATGAATATGGACAAAAAGAGGTATGAAATTAAATAAAGCGGGAAGGAAAATGTTTTAATAGAAGATGTTAAATTGAAATGTAGAAGTAAAGATATATATATATTAAGAAAATGGTGGTAAATGTAAAATATGTTGACACAAAAATTTGTATCCAGATGACACACTGATTAATGATGTAATGTTTGTTAAGAGAAAAAATAAAAAATTATTTTAAAAAAAAATTAGACGTAGACGTGAAAATCAGGCTAGGGCTTGTTTTCGGGGTAGGTCGTATTTTCAGGGAAACATGGCATATGTGACAACAATCTCCCATATTCTTTATATGTCTGGGCCGTGGGGTAGGGTGACAAGATGGAAGCCTTTTCTGACAAAGAAAAAACATCCAAGCCCGGCTACATTTTTGCAAAAGCCTGTATGAGGTTTGACAAAAGCATGTGGGAAAATTATTATGGTCTGATGAGACCAAGGTCAAACTATTTGGCCATAATTCCAAAAAGCATGCTTGGCACAAAAATAACACTGCGCATCACCAAATAGTACACCATACCCACAGTGAAGTATGGTGCTGGGAGCATTATGCTTTGGGTATGCATTTCTTCATCGGGAACTGGGGCTTTAGTCAAGGTGGCGGGAATTATGAACAGTTTCAAATATCAGTCGATTTTGGCACAAAGCCTTCAGATCTCTGTTAAAATGCTGAAGATGAAGAGGAATTTCACCTTTCAACGTGACAATGACCTAAAGCATATACCTCCAAATCAAGAAAAGAATGTCTTCACCAGAAGAAGATCAAAGTTTTAGAATGGCACAAGCAAAGCCTGAACCTGAATCCAATTGAAAATCTGTGAGGTGACCAGAAGAGGACTGTGCAAGATGACCTTGCAATCTGACAGATTTGGAGCATTTTTGCAAGGAAGAGTAGGGCAAAGATTCCCAAGGAAAGGAAAGATGTGCCATGCTGCAGGCTTCTCTCCCAAAAGTCTGAATGCTCTTATATAAAATCAAAAGGTGTTTCAACAAGTATTAGTTTAAGGATGTGCATGTTTATGCAACCAATTTATTGTTAAATTTTTTTATTGTTATTTCCCCCCTAAAATATTTCAGTTTGTTTTTTAATGGAATTGTACACTTATACATTATATTAAAGATGGAAAGAATTTTGAAGTGATGTTTCTTGGTCTGATGGTTTCACATCTCAAAAACCTGGAATTTTAACATGGGTGTGTAGACTTTTTATATCCACTGTAGATACAGTAACATTCAGATCCCCCAAAATTATGTCAATGTAATGGAAGGAAGGTTGAGTCAGAAGGGCCTACTCTCTAACCATATAAGCATTATTCTGATGTTCTAACATGATTAATTCTACCTGTATTGGGGGGGGAAATGATGTCATTCTGAGGAATTTTATATAAACTGTTTACTGGCAGAAAGAGTTCCTGAAGTGATATAGACAGACAGTTGCAAAATTCTACTTTTGGGTAATGAGTACTTATTGAATCATTGCATCTTCATTAGAACTTGAACGGACTTTTATTGGGCGAAGCTGAAATCATGACTTTTTATACTTTTTTTTTTAAATTCTTTGTATCTATAGTTGTATTATGATAAATGGTAAAATGAGGACCCAGATTGTTGGGGGCAATATGCCGACTCTGTAAACCACTTAGAAAGGGCTATAAAGCACTATGGAGCTGTATATAAGTTTAAGTGCTATTGCTATGGCTATTCTGGTGTAAGATTGTAATAAAGCTTATTTTCTTTTATTTGACTTACATTTCACCATCTAAAAATGAAAAAGAATACAATAATTGGTAATGTAAGTTTATGCCCAATGCTCATGTTTATTGGAATAATAAAAAATATGTCAAATGCCAGGATCTTTTAAAAGAAGGGAATAAATAGTAATGTTCTAAACTTAAACTTTTATGAACTTGGGTAAATAAGAGTTATTATATTTATAAAAGTAATTCCAAGCCAGATTTTAAAAACATGCAAAGGCAACTGCACTAAAACTTAATGTTGTGACCTGTCGGACGCTGGCCCCTCCAGCAGCCGAATCAGATGAGGAGGCAGCATGGGAGTCAGGGTCAGCATCAAGGCAACCTGAGAGCTCCGAGGGGGAAGAGGGAATGGAGCTGGCAGAGTAAGAAACAGAGGCGGAGCATGGGCCGTCTGTCAGCCCTCAGATGGAGAGTCAACAGCCCCCAGGTCTGGAGGTGACTGATGAGGAAGAGGAGGAACAGCTGGGTCCAGTGCCTGACGAGTGGATGTGCAGAAGGCAGAGGAGAGGAGAGCAGTAGAAATCCGTGGGCCAATCCTTGGAAGGAAGAGCCACCACTGCTAGCGAAGCCCCACCCTAGTTCTGGGGATAAAAGGCAGGGGGCGGAAATGAATAAATGTGGCAGACAATTATTCATCTCCCTGCCGGACAGACTTGTTAGCCTGTGGTGAGAGAGAAACTTTTTGCAGGGCCTGCTGGCACTCCTAATAAAGGAATCTTTGAGTTAACTTCAGAGGGTTTGTTGTGTTTGGGGAGCTGGGTCAGAACACTTAATATGCAGACAACAATGTTGTCAGTGTGCCTAAAAAAGCAAATAAGGATTGGAAATCATGTGAAAAAGTAATGTGCAACCCAAATCACATTATTATACATCTATTACCTTCTAAAAATGGCACCCTCCCAAAATGTGCTAAAAAAAGGTGTGATATAGACAACCTACTTGAAATTAATGAAACCACCTTACTGTAGACCACCAGAAAAGCAGTGCCATAGGGTTAACCATTATTAATTGGAGTGGTTATGTTGCCATTCATTGCAATTATACTTCTACTCAATACAGTCTTGCCCAACTCTGAAAAAAAGACTGTCCAGACAAAAAGTGTGGTTTCTAACCTGTGCTTATACTACATAAATTGCTTAAGAGTTTATTGCAGCTTCATGCCAGTTTCACTATAGAAGGCTAGGATCTTCCTTTCCAGTTTTAAGGATGTTCTGGGCAAAGTGTCTCAGGGAAAACCAGTACTGGCAGTTCCAACTGTCTGAGATTACAATTTTCCAAACCAAGTTAGATAACTTCAGGAAGATACCTTTCCAGCCTTCTAGCTATACCCCCAGCCAACACAAGGTCTGGGAATTGTGACAATTTTTTAAAAATAATTTAATCCAGCCTCTGGTATTGCTCAAGGTGCTAGGCAATCATTGAACCTAGCTGCAATGGAAGATACTGTTGATAAATTTCATGAATTTCTTTATTGGAAATTCTGTTAAGGGCCCATCTCAGTGAAGTCCCAGAGGAAGGAGTATGTTCAAAAAAGCCATGTGACTGCCTGTGTGATTGAAGCCCCACCTTTTTTCTACATGTCACTGTGGCACTCACATACAATGGGTTTCAATTGCATCACTGCAACTACCATCTTGATTTTTTTTTAAAAACTGTTTGTGGATTTAAAGGTGCTACAACCTAGTTTTATCTAAATGGATCATCAATCTCCAAACAAAACTAATCAATTTAAATTAGAATAGATTTATCATAAATTTTCCTGTTTAAAATATTCAAACATGTGAAAGAAAATTAAGTTAGGTAAATGCAAAATTTGCACACACATTTAACCCAACAATTATTAGCAGTTGTTTATGATAACCTGACTTTCTGCACATTTGTACTTGATATTCTTAATTACATCAACTTCACATTTTGATTTAAAGTCCTTTTTGTTTTAGAAACAAAAGAGCAAAAGCAGTAATGAATTGGATGCAAAGCTGGCTATCCAACTGGCCATTTCACAAGACACCTATAAATTGACCAAACTTAAAGCGATTACATTCTCAATATAGAGTAACCGGTCAGAGCACCATCTGGGCAATCCTTGCAATATTTTTTGTTTTGCATAACATATACTTGAATTTTGCATACTTTAATTCCAAAGCATTACTTTTCTATTATTCAACAAAATACTCAGGAACTGAAAATTGATCCCAGAGCCTTATGGTCTTTTATGCCTCAAAAAAACTACTCCGAACTGAATTCTGGGCTTCTTGATCTTGTTGACTTGGCACTAGTTCCGCACTACTGACAATGTTGACTGCTGCTATTACGAACAATAGTGACACCAGGAAGGCTGTAGTGTCCCATCCATGTCATCCTCCAATAAAGCATTAATTAAATCACAAATTTGTGGTGAAGGGTAATGCAGGAGCATCCTCATTCCACTTTTAACTACTTGCAGGGAATTCTCTCTCATATATGAATTGCTGGTTTTTAGACTGGTCAGGGATTTTGAGTTTTTAAAAGAAAGCTGCTAATGAAGTACTTTAAAACAATATAACCAATTAAGTGTCTTTTAAATCTTTGGATTAACTTGTAATTAGCTTCCTTTTCTGTTTTATTTTCTAAATTTCCTTATACTCTCATATTTGTGATTTTCTTTCATGTACCAATATTTAAGAAGTTGACACTTTTAAGCAATTTAATTTCTATTTTTTTCACCCCAACTTTTTTGAATGCCATTAAAAAACAGTTAAGCTTGTATTCATTATTCATACCCTCACCACATTTAAAAGGTCAAGACTATACCTATTAGTTTGCTTGGGGCAAAAAAAGTTCTAAGAAGTGCTAAGCAGCTTGATATTTTTCATTTTTCCCCCTTCCTAATGTTTTCTCGTAAGTTCAGGCTCCGGTTTCTTTCAGATCAACTGATTGATTTTTCATGTTTTCGTTTCCTTCTAAATTTCTGGCGAAATTTAGAAAATTAAAGTTAATTAAGAAAATTAAATTTAAATAATTTTTTTTAAAGTCTTCATTTTTTAAAAGTATCCTTAGGCCTGCCTACTACTTTGATACAACCATTACTATTCCTGTTGACAATAAGAGGTTTTACATTCAGTGAACTGACCTTTCATTTCCTTCCAGGGCTATGCCTATGAAAATGTATTATTGACCTTTTCTCAGCATACAATGTTTGTGAATATTATGATTTTTGACTTGAGTACTATTAGCAGCATCTTACCATGTTCTTTCCCATTACAAACATTGGTTATGCCATTTTCTACCACACCTTCTCCATCAGAACTTGGTCTTTCTAAGGACAGCTTCTGGATGGAAAAAGAATTATTAATATAGTTACACTGGAAATAATCTGTTGTGAATCAAATGACAAAACATCATCTACCATGAGGCAAACACAACACAACCAAGAATTATTTTGTCAGGAATTATGTTTTTTACCATTCAAGTGTTATATCTTATGCTCAACATAATGCTGATATACACAATGTTCACAGGGAATAACGTGTGAAGGCTGTAATCACTTCTTGGCATTCTGTTGTCATTGTAACTTTAAAGGCTCAGGGTCCTTTTTACTGTAACATTAAATAAACTCCCCATTTAACTGTCCAAAGAAATATTGGTTAAATGAGATCATCTATTAAATCCAAACTGAATTTTAAGCATGTGTAAAATAGCAAAACCGATTTTGTGCATGACCATGCAGCATATGTACAATTTGTCTGTAATATCCAAAGTGTGCTAAAGAAAATGGCAGATTTATTTTATGTATTTATGATACTCTACGTAACAATAGCAAGTTATTTACAAGGAAAATAAAAAGTTGTTTCTCTAACTACCCTCTATTTCATTCCACTCACTCCCAAAGGTGCTTTTTCTGAAAAGCATCTTTGGGACAACCATGAGCTGGATGACTAAGAATCTCCATAGACATTCCATTCAGTAGAAATGCATACAATATTTCTTGACTTACAAACATTTGTTTAGTGACCGTTCAAAGTTACATTGGTACTGAAAAAAAATGACTTATGACTGGTTTTCAATTTATGACTGTTGGTCACATGATCCAAATTTGGGCGTTTGGTAGCTGGCATGTATTTATGACAGTAGTACTGTCCCAGCCAGCTTTCGACAAGCAAAGTCAAAAGGGAAGCCTGATTTGCTTAACAACCGCATGATTCACTTAACTGCAGTGATTCATTTAACAACTGAGGCAAAAAGATTGTAAAATAGGACAAAACTCATTTAACAACTGCCTTACTTAGCAACAGAAATTTTGGATTCAATTGTGGTTGTAAGACAAGGACCACCTGTACATCCTTTTCTGTTTTAAAAGGGTTTA
>QLTV01003124.1:2475542-2493828 GCA_003457575.1 Thermophis baileyi
CTGCTAACTCTCTCTCTCTCTCTCCCTCTCCCCCCCCCACCTCTCTCTCTCTCTCCATCTCTTTGGAGACATTGGATGAAGTGGTGTCTGTTTAAACTTACAGGGAGAGCAGAGTTATTAAATTTGTTTGTATTTGTTATGATGGATGTTGGACTTCTTTATATATTTATTTTCCTTTTCTTTGTAGGTAGTCCTTGACTTACAAACATTTTTTTAGTGACCGTTCAAAGTTACATTGGTACTGAAAAAAAATGACTTATGACTGGTTTTCAATTTATGACTGTTGGTCACATGATCCAAATTTGGGCGTTTGGTAGCTGGCATGTATTTATGACAGTAGTACTGTCCCAGCCAGCTTTCGACAAGCAAAGTCAAAAGGGAAGCCTGATTTGCTTAACAACCGCATGATTCACTTAACTGCAGTGATTCATTTAACAACTGAGGCAAAAAGATTGTAAAATAGGACAAAACTCATTTAACAACTGCCTTACTTAGCAACAGAAATTTTGGATTCAATTGTGGTTGTAAGACAAGGACCACCTGTACATCCTTTTCTGTTTTAAAATGGTTTAATCATAGATTCCTTTATTCAAGAAAAATTTAGCTTTCCTTCACTGTACTCAATTCCAAATGATGTTTGATTAATGAAGTTGCCTGTTCTTAAAATACTTGCATGCACAAATACGCAGAGATCCCTTTGGCAAACGTTAGGCCAGAAATAACATTCACAGTAGTAGTTTAAAAAATGTCTTTTATTTTTGTTTAATTCTTTTTTTAAAAGAAATGTTTCTTCTGATCTGAATATGAAAATATTTTTTTAAAATTAACCACGCTACATAATGGCATATTGTTGAGTAATAGGTTTGCATTATTCTAATTATCTATCTATATCTTCTGATTGCAGAGTTGTGGTTACCATCATGATTTTTTTTAACCATCCCCACAGACACGCCTTTAAATAGACATATACTAAAAAAAAAGTAAGAATAATAAAGACAAGTAACTATGCTAAATTTAAATATTTTATTGGTTGTATTTTCTTATTTTATTGTTCTTAATCCCCCAGAAAATGTTAGTTATTGAATGGATTAGAAATTTTAAAAAATCATCATCACCACAATCAGTGCCATCATCATCCCATGTGGTTCTAAAATAGACATGCTGTGGAAATAGAGGGTAGCCTTCAAGGACATAGTGAAGATCTGCTACCAAGGCAATGGTCAGATAAGTGAGCCTAGACCAAGCAAGTGCAAAAATGCCTCAGGCAGCCTCCCCCCTTAAGTTAAAAGGGGGAAGGAAGTTCAGACTTGCAAAATTCTGTTACTATAGCTGTTCTAATAAAAGTAGCTTTAGATCTGCTGTGTATTTCTTAGACTAGTCTACCTTATATTGCTGACAGTAAGTGCCTGTGAATATTTAAGATATTACTAAGAGAGAGTAGAATTCCAATACAATTTAAAAGAATAAATAAAAGAAAACCACTGAGACAAGAGAAGCCTTAGAAGTGTTCTTGCAATTCTTACTATTCTAGGTAACTCTCCAAAGTCTGTAACTTAGACATCCTCATCCCCACTTTTATTTTGCAAGAAGCAGCAATGGCACGGGCAACTTTTTTCCATTGCAAATACATCATGGTGTATCATTTTAATTTTCAGTAGTACTGTATTTTCCATATCCCATACCACCATAAACAATTTACCCTACACTTCATGCTCTGACACATAGCATAAGGACATTTGTTATTTAGATTTAATCCACAAATAATCATATATGTTAACATTTTTGGTATATACAGTATAAGCCAACAAAAAAATTTAACAGATATTTTAAAAAGAAACTAAATGAAGCTAAACAATATCAATTGTCTTTCCCATTATTCAAATACACTATGCCTGTCTTGAAGAAAAAGCATTTATTGCTATCTCTATAATACAGAATAGGGAAATTATACATAGGCACAGAAATTAGCAAAATTGATAAATCTTGATTTCTAATAGTGACAATGAAATTTAGCATTTTACTTTAAATGTTATAGAAACTAGTGACATTTGATTCATTGGCCATGTCTGCACATCACTTGAATCTACAGCTCATACTTTATTAAGCCATGGTGTATATATAATCTGAGGAGACACCAGAGTATAATGTATATTTATGGGCCACACCATAAACTCTAGTTTGTAATTAGTTTACAATCTTGCCTTGCTTAAATACTAAAACAAATAAACAAACCACAATCCCAACTTCACTCCTGCTAAATTTGTTTGGCCACTCACAAGGACAGAAGACTAAAGCAAAGAGGAATGGACTGCATGAACCAACACACTATTGTTCAACTCCTTGGAGATTTAATAATTCAAGACTCTTGGCTCAAAATGATTTCTGAACAACCTGAAACCACCATACTGTGTTTTGTTTTTTGCAATTTAATTACCTTTTCCAGATCAGTCTTATACACAGAATTAGTTGATGGTCCATCTGAATCTACTGTGCCAACATAGGTGCTGCAAACTTCCTTTATTACCTTTAAAAATGGGGGGTGGAGTTCATTAGTATCTTGCTTCAAACTTAAAAAACTTATAAAAGCTTACACTGAAACAGAAAAGATAGTATTAAAAAACAAATGAGTAGTTACAATCTTGATAATTAGAGAATGAGAATTTGCTAGAGTAGCAAACCAGAAAGTATCTTATCTGCCATTTACTCAGTTAGCATCTTATGCATGACATGAAGAAGGCATTAAAACTACAGATAAAAGGTTTAGTTCCAGATCTGAAGCTTCTCATGCTGGACAAAGGAATACTTATATAATATGACCCTAGTCCTTCCTTCTGTTTCTTATTAGATTTAACATTCCTTCTTTTCATCTCCTACTTACAGCCAATTCTTCCTCTTTTATATGCAAATGCACCAGAAAAATGCTAGGCAGCTTAAATTCAAATTGAACTTTTCAACTCAAGGTTAAACTGAAAAGAGGTATAATAGCTGTTTTAAAATGCAATTATCTTATTTACTCTTAGTATTTTAATTTTGTGACTTTGTCTATTTATGTTTTCTTTTTATTGACATGTACAGGTAGTCCTCGACTTACGACAATTTCCATTGTTAAGTGAGATATTTGTTAAGTGAGCTTTGCCTCATTTTATGACCTTTCTTGCCCCAGTTGTTAAGTGAACCACTGTAGTTGTTAAGTTAGTAACACGCTTGTTAATTGAATCTGGCTTCCCCACTGACTTTGCTTGTCAGAAGGTGGCAAAAGGGGATCACATGACCACGGGACACTGCAGCGGTCATAAATAAAAGTCAGTTGTCAAGCATCTGAATTTTGATCATGAGGATACTGTAACGGTTTTAAGTTTGAAAAACGGTCTTAGGTTACTTTTCTCAGTGCTATTATAACTTCGAAAGGTCACTAAATGAACTGTTGTAAGTCAAGGACTACCTATAAATATTACACACATACAGTCACACTCACATACTTATATCAAGTAACAATATAATGGCGCTTCAATATAGCAATAGCACTTAGACTTATATACCGCTTCACAGTGCTTTACAGCCCTCTCTAAGTGGTTTACAGAGTTAGCATTTGCCCCCAACAATCTGGGTCCTCATTTTACCCACCTCGGAAGGATGGAAGGCTGAGTCAACCTTGAGCCGGTGAGATTTGAACTGCCGAACTGCAGCTAGCAGTCAGCTGAAGTAGCCTGCAGTGCTGCACTCTAACCACTGCGCTACCTCGGCTCTATAAATTGAGCAAAGAAACAAATATTTATTTGTTTCTTTGCTTAAATTTATTTGCTACACCATCCCGCTGTGGGGCTCTCTGGGCAGCTTACAAACAGAAAAATAATGATTAAAAATGTAAACATAACAATAGCGAAGCAATGAAATAAAAATAAACAATGAAAGTAATATTAATATGAAATAAAAGATGGGCAAAAGTAACTTAGAAGTAACTTAGCTTAAGACTGAAACATTTATTAAATAACAAATACACTGATGTCACAGTATGTGCTTTTATCCCTTCCTTTTCAATGTTAAATTTAACTTTGTCTGAAATAAATCCTATTATAATCAATGTTATACTGCTCCTAACACTGATATCCTAAATTGTAATGAATATGGATAGAATATGTATTTTTATTTTCTTCTTTACGTACAATATCATAAATAACAGAATACTAAGAATTTAATTTTACTATAAAAATATTGTATTGAAAAAAAAAGAGATAGCATATTTCTTGTTATTTTACTTGCAACTAATCCAGGGGTGGGTTCTAACTTACCTCGCTGCCGGTTCGCTTCCTCCCACACCGCGTGGCCATGCCACGTGGGCGCGCGCGCACTGTGCGTGTGCATGGACAGTGCAAAAAAAATTCAAAAAAAAAAGCCAAAAACAAGATGGCGACACATGCGCAGTGCCGGAAACTCGGCTTCTACACATGCGCAGAGGAAAAAAAAATTCGAAAAAAATATGGCGGCGTCCACGGACTGGCACCGACCAAACCGGATCCGTGACGTCATCGTGACATCACCAGTGGGTCGCTACCGTTTCAGGTGAACCGGTCCGAACCGGGACGAACCTACCTCTGAACTGATCTCACTGATGGACTGAACTGCTTCCTCTCGGACAATGAGATGCTGCTGAAAATCACTGTACAGTGATTAACAACCCTAACTGGAACAAGCATTTCCATATATCCACTTTTATTTAACCTCCACTGTAAGCAATCTAACATATAACCACTATTAACAAATGTAGCAAATCTTAGCGCAAAGCTCAGCCACAATGAGAGTTCTTTCTGGGTAATAGCAGCAAGGAGTTACTTCACACAAAATTCTTTGGGTCTACCAGAGACATTTCCTGAAAGGCAGTAAATTCTTAAGATGACCCTTTATAACACAAACATTATATTACAGGTAATGCTATCCCCATCTCCCCTGCATTGACTGCACAAACACTCTGAATAAGTGTTTGAGATGCTGTGGAATCTGCTTTCAAATAAAGCTGACGGCAGCAGTCAAAGAAAAACATTTACCCTTCTCCTCAAAAGCCCAGTGAGATTAATTAATCTTCCAGCATGTGCCTATTATTGTTGCCTCCAAAGTTATAATGTTTCAAAATTCTTTTGAAAATTGCTATCACACACCCACTGTGGGAATTCTATAAGCACTACTAATTCTGGGACAAACTGTAAGCAAAAAGCTTCCTCTTCCAGGCCCTCTTTTGAGATATTTAAAAATTAGAAGAAGAATGCATGTTCCAAGGGATTTGTTTGAGGCATGGAAGAAAATATGCTGTTCTACTGCTTAAGCAGAACAATATGCTTACACCTAATTTCTAAGTTACAATTCTTGGCCAAGACCACAGCTGTTGGACTAATAAGATAAAATACATAATTCCTACAAAACCAAAATATTTTTTGGTATTTATTTTATTACAGAATTTGACTGAAATATTTAAGTTGCTTCTTCCTGTTTTTCCTTTATCAAAAAAATCCTAACCTAACCTGCTCATTCTCCCCCTACCCTCCAATATAAGCTAAAAAAAAAAACCCGCTGTTGCTTTTAATACATTAAACAGCATATCTATATGGATTTTTTTTTTAAAAAACCTGATGTGATTTGTATTTCAATTTAAGTATCCCTTTTAGTTGTGCAAATATTTCTGTATTCTGTATTTTTGCTTCTGCCTCTTCAGTGACCCTTAGGATATTGCTCATGTTTTCAGCATCTGTTTATCCCAGAGGCAATTAGTTTTGGCTACACAAGATATAGAAGTCAGAGAGAGGACAAAGAGAATAATTTGGCCATGAGCTGTGCCTATGAAATCATGCATTCTTTCAAAAGATAGATTTCACCATTCCAGCAAGACAGAACTCAGGCCCCTCACTGTTATCAGGGAAGCTATTTTCATCCCAAACTGTTTGCTACATAATTAAGAACTAGGGATGTTTTAACAGAGCAAGGAGAGATATGTGTCTGCTGCCAGTCTACCCTTCTGTTCAATACCTGAAGAGAAGGTTAAGAGGTTTGCAAACTGTCAAATTAAACACAAGAATAAACACATTAATATTCTAAAAGAAGTATTATTCTACCGGTAGCTCTATAGCACTAGTTTTCTACTGAATCCCGTCCCAGTTTGAGCTTCAAATGCCTATAGAGCTTGAATTCTACAGAACTTTGTGGTTACTTTTTCAGGATATTATATTATTATCCTTAAGTATGATTTAAATTAGATTTTTTTTGACTGCTGCGTGGCCCAAAGGCACAAAAAGAGAATCTCTAGAGTTGCTTCACTCACAGTTGTGAAATTTTCTTCTTTGTTCGGGAGAGGTTTGGGTTTAGAATGTTTTCTAGATGAACCTTATTTGGACTAATTTCTAAAAAGATGAATTGAGGCAGAATAATTTAATTCTGTAATGGGTATTTTCTTTTTCCCCCCTGTATGTTTATTTCTCTCCCAATGGTACAAAATTGGCAATCAATCAAAACAAATAAATAATATGTTGGAGTGAAAAAATTTGTTCTGGGGATTAACTTTTTTTATGAAGACAACTTTGTTATCTGCATGCAAGTCTCCTGCTGTGCTTTTTCATAACCTCTGCAAGGCACCTAAGGTGAGCTTGGCATGGATGCCTGTAGTGCAGACAGTTATAGATAAGTACACTCTTGTTTTTTTCTTTCTTAAATCTGTACAGTATCTCATATGAAATATGTCTTACATGAAAAAGAATCTATTAAATCTTGGAAATATAACTCCTGAAAATATCGCCTGTCTCCCTTCTTGTTCTCATGTCTAAAGTACAGGATCGGAATATGAGCAGAAAAAAACATGAACCAGTAAGTATCAAGGCATTATCAGTCTGCCACAAAGATTTTTGCAGATGAGAGGAAAAAACCTAAGGCTACCTATTTCTCTAAAGATGAAAATGTTAAAGGGAAGTTCAGCTGAGCTTCAGTGCCTGGCTAGAGAAAAAGCAACTATGCAGGGATTGCTCTGAATACCCATCCTCAGGGGGGAATTAAATGGCCCAACTGGCTATGGTTTGTGTTATGAATAACAACAAATAGAAGATCCAAGGGCAATTGGATATTGCACCACTTTTCTCCATGCAAGACTGCAAGGTTGGGTTAATTTGGATCAAAAGTAGTCCACTGGCATCTTCCCTTGAAGACCAGGCCTCAGAGTTTTCTGACCTAAATATTTGGGACAGGTGCTTTAAAAGAGCAAACACCTGTAAGGAATAAATACTTTGGAATGGAAGGTCAATTCCTTTAAAATAAGCAGATATGCAACACATGCCTAGGTATGACTTTTCAATTCAGTACTGTTTTATTTTCAAAATCTAAATTAATTATAATTGAACAAGATATAATTGTGCTAAATTGTATCTCTAATTACCCAATAATAGCCATAGCACTTAGACTTATATACCGCTTCACAGTGCTTTTTACAGCCCTCTCTAAGCGGTTTACAGAGTCAGCATATTGCCCCCAACAATCTGGGTCCTCATTTTACCCACCTCGGAAGGATGGAAGGCTGAATCAACCTTGAGCCTGGTGAGATTCGAACTGCCAAATTGCAGGCAGCTGGCAGGCAGCAGAAGTAGCCTGCAGTGCTGCATTCTAACCACTGCGCCTCCTAATAATAAACTTAACCAGGCCACATCTAGACCTGCAATTGTCAGCAAATCCACTGTTGCTTCCAAACTTTAATACTTTGTAAAACAGAAATTGTCCTGTCCCACGTTGTTATTAGTTTATTGGAATTAAATAATCATGCTAGAGTCAGAAGGGAGTAATGTTTAATGTCCAAACCTAATTTATTACTTAAGCATGCTGATTGGCTGAATTCCTATATCATTACGAGTTTAATGATGGGGTGAAATTAATATTTTACATATTCAATTTTACGCTAAGGTTTCATATATTTTAAATACATTTTTATCAATCACCTCTTGGCCTTAAATTAATCAATGGAAGGATGAGCAATGGAATTGATTACAATATGACATACCTTCAGCCACTGATCTGCCTGTTCCTTGCTCTGTACAGCAAGGACTAGAGCATCTTGACCTTGGTGTGCAATTTTTAGTTCATGCTTCTTCTTTTTACTGTCTTTGGGGATATATGTAATACTGCAGTCACACAATAACAGTTCCATCTGAGGCTGTTGCTCCTTGGAACTTTTATAGCACTAAAGGCAAAAATAAGGAGATAAGAATCAAACTTCAGTGAGCAAACATCAACTTCACACTAAACAAACAATTCCATTCACATCATCTTTCCATTATTCACAAATTAACAATGGCAAAACCCCCATTTGGTAATAATATTATAGTTACAATAAATGACAAAAATGTCATTTAAAAAACAGCATTAATCTCGGCTGAAATATGAACCATATCACTGGACAATTTTCATCCAGTTCCAATCTCCCCTTTTTAAGGAAAGGCTGTGGAAAATGTGGTTTACCCAGCAGTTTCAATAGACTCTGGATGAAACTGATTATCTAGATACCCCTTTCTGCCAGGATTTAGATCTGGGCATGGGACGGAAATGGCATCGCTCATGCTTTTGGATGATCTCTGGCAGGAGCAGGATGTAGATAGTGCATCCATCGTATCTCTACTTGTCAGCAGGCTTCAATATCATTGACCATAGTATTCTTCTGGATCTGCTCTGTAGAGTGAGAGTGGGCAGCACTGAACTGGGCTGGTGAGACCCCACTCTTGGTCTCTTACTATGTGGGGTTCCACATGGTTTGGTGCTCTCTCCACTTGTTTAACATCTACATGAAACCACTGGATGAGATCATCTGTCACCATGGGGTGAGGTATCCTCAATATTCTGATTATACTTGATTATATCTCTCTGCTCCTGGCAAAGTAAATTATGCTTTTGATGCCCTGTCTCTATGTCTAGAGACTGTTGGGGTTTGGATGGAGGCTTCAACTAAACTGTGGCAAGACAGTTTGGCTTCTGTTTTAGGGCCTTCCAGTTCTGGGACTTTACCAACTTTGGTATTAGATGGAGTTGCAATGCCCCAAAGATCCCCAGTGCACATTTAGTGGGACTTCTGGGCTCATGACTCCCGCTCAAAGCGCAAACCTAAGTAGGAAAGCTTTTGCACAACTTCATGTTGTGCACCATAAGATTCTACTCACAGTTACTCATGACCTGGTCACCTCCTGAATGGACTACTGTAATGCACTCTACATGGGGCTACTTTGAAGCATCTGGAGACTTCAACTGGAGCAAAATGTGGTAGTGCAGGGAGTTATTATATGTGCTCCTAGAATGGCACGTTATACCTGTGCTCCATGCATCCGTTGCTAGTTTGCTTCCTGGTTCAATTCAAGGTGCTATATTTGAGCTTTAAAGCTCCACATGGCATGGGATGAGATTATTTGAGGGATCTGCTTCTCCCAAGTTATATCTCCTCATCCCATCAGGTCCAGCAGAAGAGGAACGTTATGGGTTCCAGCTGATAAGAGTTTCATCTGATGGGATTCAGGAGATGAGCCTTTTCTGCCATGGCACCCACCCTCTGAAACATAATTTCTCCCCAGGTGAGATTAGGCCCAACCCTATTGGCCTTCCAGAAATCAATCAAAACCAGGTTTTTCCAGCTGGCTTGAGGATACTATGGAGTCTGCAATATGGTTGTATTGCATGTAAGATGTTGATCCATTCTCCCGCAGTCTTATTTGTATTTTATGTGGAATTGTAATGGTTATTTTAGATTTGTTTTTAATTGTTTGTTTTATTGCACACTGCCCATAGACAAGTGTGAGTTGGGTGGCTATGTAAATTTAATATATAAATAAAAATTATTTCTGACATGTTCCAGGATTATGCTTTTCCAATACTTTTTTTAATGAACATGTCAACAGTATCAAGGTTCTCAATATAGGAATTTCTTCAAGATCAATTTTTGGCAACCAATTGTCAAAAGCAGCCAGCTTTTGACAATAATTATATTATTCTTCCAATGTAGCACTGTCCATTATTATAGAATGATTATTTAAATTATTCTAAATTGGGGCTGGATTTGGGCAAAAGGGCAAAATCAAGACTTGCATGTCTGAATGTCAAGATGCCTTCCAAGTACCAGCACTGTATGCACAGCATTCTTACTTATACTTCAATCTAATTATTCTGTAAATCTTTTTCAACCTGCCTAAATCTCCTGTAAAATTTTACAATTATAATTCAGTCAGAATTCAAATATTGTTTGCACTCTTGGCTGCCCATGCTATCCCAGTAAGTAACCATACTTCAGGGGGAAAAACAAGGATATATTGCAGAAGCTAGGTACTAGCTACCTCCTTTTTTATG
This sequence comes from Thermophis baileyi, assembly GCA_003457575.1. Lineage (NCBI taxonomy): Eukaryota > Metazoa > Chordata > Lepidosauria > Squamata > Dipsadidae > Thermophis > Thermophis baileyi. Next base: position 2,485,890 of record QLTV01003124.1, read on the forward strand.
CAGAAGAACTATCTAAGCCAGGGGTGTCAAACTCAAGGCCCAGGGAACAGATCCGGACCACAGGGTGCTTAGATCTGGCTGCGGGGCCACCCTGGAAACAGCGAAGGACCGGCCTGTAGTGCCTCTGCCAGCTAAAACGGAGCTTGGGAGGGCTGTGCAGGGCCTTGCGAACTCCATTTTTGCTGGCAGAGGGTTGCAGGAGGCTGTTGCAGCCGAAAACGCAGCTTGGAAGCCCGTTTTTGCTGGCAGAACGCTTGGGCCACCACAGGTGCCCCCCGAATGACGTCGAGCTGGCCACGCCCACACTGGCCACACCCACCCCGCTCCCCAAGGTCAAAAACAACCCTGATGTGGCCCTCAATGAAATTGAGTTTGACACCCCTGATCTAAGCCATGAAGACAAATTAAATCATGATACTTAAGCAAATGCATCTGAGTCATACGGATGACTTTCCAGCATAATAGCAATAGCACTTAGACTTATATACCACTTCACAGTGCTTTATAACCCTCTCTAAGCAGTTTACAGCATATTGCCCCCAACAATCTGGGTCCTCATTTTACCAACCTCGGAAGGATGGAAGGCTGAGTCAACCTTGAGCTTGGTGAGATTCGAACTGCCAAATTGCAGGCAGCCGGCAGGCAGCAGAAGTAGTCTGCAGTACTGCATTCTAACCACTGCACCACCGTGGCTCTCTGGACTAATTCTGGACTGCAACTGCACTGCAACTGGCATTTCAATAAAATCCATAAGGCTTAGTTACCAACAGTTTGTTTTCTTTGATCACACACAATAGTTTGGTCCACTGTCCAAATCGTTTTTTTCGTAAAAGGAAGGCACAGATTTTAGCATCCTTAACAAGGTCCATCGATGCTTCCTCAGAAGGCCATTGATGTCTCATTTTTTTCCCTTTTCCATCTTCATCTTCTTCATCATAAGATTCATACGAACTACTCATTGCATCAGAATCATAATCTTAATGAGGCAAAAAAAGTTCTATTAAAATAAAATCTGCATATAACAAACACAGTCACATCTGGAATTAAGCAGTTGGTGCTGTATAACCTCATTATTTAATAAAATGCATTTTTGCCTTAAAAGTTAACAGCAGAGAATTATATACTCCATAGGTTTAATTCTATGGATATGTATATAAAAATATTTTTTACAAGCAAAATTAGCTAACTTTGAAGTCATAAATAATACCAAAGCTAAAAAAGTGTAAATAATAAAGCAATTATGGCTGATCTTTCCTTATGATTATATATTCTTATAATATGAATGATGAAATATTTAAGTGGCAAAATTTTCTTTATACATTAAAAAAAAAAACCTATATAAACCTAGAAGTTGGCGACTGAAAAGTTAACTACAGGTGGTCCTTGACTTATGACTGGTCGCTAACAGACCCCAAAATGGTAATTATGACCCAGGATCAAAGGTCCAATGATCGCATTTTGGGCACTTGGCAATCAGCCTGCATTTATGATTATTTGCAGTCACGTGACAGCAACTTATGTAACAGTCACGTGACAGCAACTTACTACATTTTTGCAGGAAAGTGCATTTACTTCCAGTTTTCAGCAAAAAAATCCCAAAACCCACCATTGCAAACATTAGGTTTGCTTAATGACTGTGGCATTTGTTTAATGACCACAGTTTTGCTTAACAACCATGGTGATTCACTTCAACTGCCGAAAAAACATCATAAAATCAGATCAGTCACATGATAACCTGTTTAATGACCGGTACAACTTATGACTATAATTCTGGGTTTACTTTCGGTCATTAAGTCAAGGACTACTTGTAACTAACTCTCATGATTGCCTGAGAGGTGGTTGTGGGAACATGTTTTCTCCTGAAAGTTACAAAAACATTTAAGCAATGTTCTATATATGACTACAGTAATAAGATCATCTCTTTCAGAAATAAAAAGTAAACTTTATGAATGCAAAGGAAATTGCAAGAAATAATATTTAAACATGTTTCATTAGCGGTTGTTACATCTTCACCCATGAAGAAAGATGTAGGGCTATGGAGGCCCTAAACTGTGGGGCCCTGGAGAACTGGTCCAGTTGTCCCCCACAAGTTAACTCTGCCATTGTGATAGACAGTTCCCCAGAGAAAGGAACCCAATGTTTCAAGTGTCTGGCATGAGGATGCTTTTAGAGCAGCGGTTCTCAACCTGTGGGTCGCGACCCCTTTGGGGGTTGAACGACCATTTCACAGGGGTTGCTGCGCGCGTTAGCCCGCCATCTTGGTGCCACCGTCACTGCAGGGGTGAAAAGGTCCCGGTTCGGCCGTGCCTGCGGGTCGTCAGACAGCTGGTAGCCCGGACGCCACCATTTGGGTTCTTCTACCCTCTGTGCATGCGCAGAATGCTTTGCGCATGCGCAGAGGGTAAAAGAACCCAAATGGCGGCGTCCGGGCGAAGTCTCCCGCTTCCACGCTATCAGCTGTCCGGCGACCCGCAGGCAAGCCCGAACCCGGAGCCTTTCGCCCCTGGTGCCATGCCCGCGGCGGGGGGGGTTGCGGGGGGGTCACGGCATTAGAAAGGTTGAGAACCACTGTTTTAGAGCCAGTTGGGTGTAGCAATAACATACTGGACCAGGAATAGGGAAGATCCAGGTTTTTCTCTGCCTTCAGCCATGAAAACTCACTGGGTGACTTTGGGTCAGTCACTCTCACTCAGCCCAACCTCCCTTTAAAACTAGTATGAGAATAAAATAAAGGGAAACCCTAGTAAGCAACCTTGAGCTTCTGAATGAAAGGTGGAATATATATATATATATAAACAATGAAGCTATAATAATCTATGGCTTGTAATCTCCTATTTATATTTTTGTAATGAATTGTATAGTGAATTGCCATGAAGTTACTCTAGAAATTCTTGCTTGAAGAAATTCAGCAAGAAGTCCTGTACAGGAATTGCGGCTCTAATATTTCAGTGTTTTACTTCACTGACTACTTCTTCAAATTCATACTTCTTTGACCTTCACCTATCTTAGACCAGCATTATCTGATCTGTTTTGACTGTATTAGGAATATATTCAAGAGAAGATGAACATTATTTAGTAACAGTAAAAGCAGACTAAATACACAAGAAATGTGTAACAAATCAATAGCACTATTTCTGGTAAGTTCTGCAGTATCTTAATATTATTTAGAAACACTGTCACATGTTCATTAGGAGCTGATTAAGGGAAAAGGAATACCATTTTAATAAAGTATGCTATAGTCAGAGATACTTGTGAATAGTCTTGCATCCCTTTAAAGGTATATTTTACTTACTGGATGTAATGTATTCAGGAGCTTTCCCTGGGCTAAGCGGCACAGCCTCTTCATAGTAACCTTCAGGAAGAGAAGAGGAAGGCAACGGAGGAGGACCATTATCTGGTGGCTAAATGGGAGAAAAAAATTAGGCAAATTCACCAATCAAAGAAAAACATTAATATAAAGAATGGTTGTTTGATCTTTTATTCAAATCTTATTGATTTGTTGTAAAACCTGGAATCTTTACTGTAATTCTATACAACTTAACAGATATTATTCCAAAAACAATCTTTTTCATTTTTTAATGTAGCAACATCAATTAAGCTGAAATGTGTTTGGCGCAGTGGTTAGAATGCAGTACTAACTAATTCAGTTCGGCAGTTCTATTCTCACTGGCTCAAGGTTGACTCAGCCTTCCATCCTACCGAGGTCGGTAAAATGAGGACCCAGATTGTTGGAGGCAATATGCTGACTCTGTAAACCGCTTAGAGAGGGCTGTAAAGCACTGTAAAGCGGTATATAACTCTAAGTGCTATTGCTATACACGAACTTATTAAAGGGCTGGGACCAAGAAAATATATGTAAAATATTTACAACTAATACTTGCCATTTCAAAACATGAGTATATACTATCAAGGTCCACACTCATTAAGGTAATCTTTTGGGGAGGGTATGTAATAGATAGGGATGAAATAAAAATTGGGTGCTTCAAGACTCAGAAAGGGTTGAAAAACACCATTTCCTCTGGATACATATTTTTTTTCTAACAAGGCTTTTATATCTTTCTTTCCTCCTCTTTTGGACTCTCTTTCCTTTTCCTCCCAAACCAGAAAGTTGCATGAAGGGAAACATATTTTGGCACACATACCATTAAGCCAGGTGTCACAGGCTACCTTGTCCCTGATTTAATGGCCAGATTTTAATAGTAATTAAAAATAATAATTTTAATAATTAAGATTCATTGTGGTTTTTACACAATATCCTAGGATGGGGCCACTTTTAGACTAAAGCCAAGTAGGTACCAGCCTAGAATGTCAAAGTTTAATGGGTACCAACATTTTCTCTCTTTCTGAATCTTTCTAAAAATGCAAACGTCCATGTTGCCACCACCTTCTGCTATGGTGAACATTTGCATTTTTAGAATGAGCCCATCATTTTTTCTTGTTTGTTTGTTTTACAGTATTGGAAGATAGCTAAAAGCCGTTTGGTATATGATATACACATTATTCCTGAAAAGTAGAAAATTTGAAAAATCACCTTTGTTATAATTTCATATTAACTGTTAAATACTGCAAAATATCAACAGTTGTATACTAATAATTATCAATGAACTAATAAACTAATGAAAATAAAACATAATGGATTACTTTGCATCAATCTCAGATATAAGTCATATAACTACATAACTGGTGGGGGGTGCGATGGCTCAGCAGTTAAAGACGCTGAGCTGGTCAGCTGGAAAGTTCAAAACCCAAGCACCACACAACAGGGTGAGCTCCTGCCCACCTAGCAGTTCAAAAGCTGACAAATGCGAGTAGATAAATAGGTACCACTTCAGTGGGAAGGTAACAGCATTATGTACGCCTTGGGGTATTGTCATGCTGGCCACCTGACCATGGAAATGTCTTCAGACAATGCTGGCTCTCTCGGCTAAAAAACGGAGATGAGCATCGTTCCCTAGAGTTGGACACAACTGGACAGGGGAAATCTTCACCTTTCTTTACAGAACTAAGTACATTACAAATAATCACCTAATACCCAGTTACAATTTGAAAAACATTTCGCATGCAAATTTATTTCAGTTAACAGACCAGATGAATAACTTGTGTAAGTAATCTGTAAAGAAAACTATTTATCTGCTGAAATCTTCCATAAAATAAACAAAATAGTGAATATTTAGATGAAATCTTAAATGAATTTTGAATGAGTGTAAGACATCAATTTGTGATGGAATAATATTTGCTTGTAATTAAATAATTACTTGAAAAAAATAGATCGGTCTTTATACAATAATTTAGAAGGAATCAATTCAGATGAATGTGTAGCTTGATTTAAAAACTGAGGAAATGAGAAAAGAGTTCTTTTATGACAGACTTACCAGCCATTGTTGTGGGATTTCTGGCAAAGGCATCTGAGGTGGTGCAGGTAAATTGATGGCAATCTCTTGTCTCTGTATATTTTCCTTTACCTCAAAGTCTAATGGAAAGGGGAAAATGCATTTACAACAGAAAATATTAAATGGAACTTTCCACAATATCTACCGATACAAACATATGTACATATGGGAAAAAAACGAGAGAAAATAAAACAGAGTATCTCATCAAATGAAAAATAAAAGCTGGAAAGGACTAGTCCCCAATACACAAAACCATTAATCTATATTAGAAGGCAGCCTTTCCCAGTCTAATGTCCGCCAGAGCTGTTGGGTATAGCTCCTTAAATTCCCAGCTAGTATAAGGTCCAGTACATTTGTTTGGGTGTTTGTTAGTTATATATCTTGCCTTTCCTTCAGAACTCTAAGGCAGTGTACAGAGTTCCCCCCCACTACATTTCCCCCCACAAGAATCTTATGAGATAGGTTGGCCTGAGAGAAAGGCACTGGGTTTCTCCCTGCTCCTAGTTCAATACCGAGGTGGCGCAGTGGTTAGAGTGCAGCACTGCAGGCTACTTCAGCTGACTGCTAGCTGCAGTTCAGCGGTTCAAATCTCACCGGCTCAAGGTTGACTCAGCCTTCCATCCTTCCGAGGTGGGTAAAATGAGGAGCCAGATTGTTGGGGGCAGTATGCTGACTCTGTGAACCGCTTAGAGAGGGCTGTAAAGCACTATGAAGCGGTATATAAGTCTAAGTGCTATTGCTATTGCTATTGCTATTAAACAGAAAATAATGAAATGGAAATGAAGACATCCCTCTATCTTTCAGGCAGCTCCCACAGAGCCTCCTCATAGGGAGACAGGAAAACAGCCCCCAAAACCTCTAAGGTGTTTTGCATAAATACAGAATCAGTGTACCTAATGGCAGAGCTGAGGATTTCGGTTGTTTTCTTTCTATCTCCGCATGTTGCTTTAGAGCATCATGTATGTAAACAGTATGAGAATGACACTGACCTTTTGTTGCCTGTATCCTTAGAAGAATGTTATTTAAAACTGCTTTCTTTTCCCTGACTGTAGATGTCAAGTATTCATGGTCCAGAAGTTGAAGAAACAGCTGCAGTTCAACTATTAATTCTTCCATGGCTGAAAGATAAAAATAAAGAATCTAAATTGAACCTAAAACAAAAAAATATATAACCTATGAGCTCTATAAACAAATATTACTATTGTAATGTATTAAAATTAACATTAACAGCTGCCTAATCATACACACACACACACATGCACACACACAAATCCATTATAATATTGTTTTTTGAAGTACACAACATTATACAAGGTGCCAAAAAATAATAATCTTAGTAAGCAAAAGAAGCTAAACACAGGAGAAATGTGTGCTGCTGAATTTCAGAAGCATTATTTATTTATGCTTGGCAATCATATATGAGGAGCTGAAGAGATACCTATGCTCTACAGATTATTTACATGTTGTATTTTATAAATTGAAATAAAATGGTAATTATATATTCTTCAATTAAAGGGTATGAATTCTGATAATCCTCAGTCAGGCTCAGATGCTTTTAACAAAATTAAAAGTATGAATGGAGGAAAAACTTATGGCTGCTTGCTTTAGCAAAATGAAATCTCTACGTTCAAAAGACAATATGCTGGTAAGGAGAATTATCTCTATGTCCTGCTGGCAAGTTTACAAATGATTCATTGAAGACTCATGAGTTCCTGGGAGCAGCTTTTCATATTTCTGGCATCTTACTTCTGAATACAAATTTCATATCCAGATACAAGTTTATCATGAAGGCTCTAATCTAATCTTTAGATCAAGCAATAAAAATCATTCATTCACATAAGCTTCATGAGAAAAATTGAGAATGCTTTACTTATCTTGCCAATAACCTCATTAATAACTTGTAAATTAAAAAGATTTATTTCAGATTTAAGTAGCTGCTGCCACCATCTGTTTAAAACAGTCATGTAAATTTAATAATCTCACAGCATGCCGTATATTGCCAACATGGAAACTGTTTTATCCCAACAGAATGCTTCATAAATAAATACTTCAACTATCATGTTTTCAGTTTGAAATGTTTAGTACTAATACGTTGTATTTTTAATCTATCGCATACTTAACTTCATTATTAAATACTGTATTTAAGTGTTTTTACATCTAGTGACAGATAAAATATGTCAGAATATACACAGCAAAAAGTTATCCATATAATTCTTCTAGCACTAAAGATAAGAAAAAGAAGTTTCCACATTATTATCAAGATTTGATCACATCCTATCACCTCAGTCCAAAACATGTTGACAATAGCACCAACATATCACAGGCCCAAGGAATCTGTTTCACATAAGGTTTTTTTTTAAATAAAAAGTGCTTTTATTGAAATTAAAACTTCTTCCTGTGCAAATTCACTTATCAGAAGTGTAGGCAATATACAGAGAGACAAATATCTTGATTCTCTACCGAAATCAAGTAACTATTTTATGTAAAGTTATTATAATATAAATTTTTAGACTGAGACTTTGTTCACGAAAATAAATAAATAAATATAT
>QLTV01003124.1:2494881-2507011 GCA_003457575.1 Thermophis baileyi
ATTCATAAAGCTGTTCTTCAGTTATACATGATTTTTAATTGAAAATGTTTATTTACCAAATTATTCAATACTCTGTAAAATAAAAATGATTCAGAATTCTGAAAAGTGTTTGAAACACCATAAAACTACAAGTACTCAATGTTCCTTTTCTGCATTCTTTTACAACGTATAAAAGAAATTAGATGCTAAGAGGTTCTTTGGCACAGTACTTCAAATATGAAAGCCACACCTAACTGAACCAAGTTGACCTACTGTTTGTATGCCAAATGCAGTCGGGTGTAGTTTATATATGAACAACTTGAACAGAGCATTACATCAGTCAACATAATCAAGACCAAATATCCCTTTCTTTTCCATCACAAAAATGTTTGCATAATTCCATGTATCACTAAATGTCTACTTTTGTTACCAAGCTAGCTTCCTTCGTTCTTATAAGGTAAAGATTCCTCTGAGTCAAGGTTGAATCCTAGTGATACATTCATGACGTTTTCTTAGCAAGATTACAGAACTTGTTTGCTAATGTCTGTTTATGTAATTTTTTTTTACTTCCCAGGCTAACCTACAACCCTGGGTTTACTTAGTGGTCTCGGATTCACATTCTAACCAGATGAGATCCTATTTAATATTTTAAAGATCAGCGTGGCCATTACCCAGATGGGAATTTCACTGAGTTTGGAAACAGTTTCACTTAAAGCCTAGTTATAGCCTTTAAAGACCTTTTCAGCAGGTGACAGCATCTACCTGGCCACATCAGGGTTCAGATGTTAAGTAGAATCAAGCCTGGCTAGTTCTTGAAAAGGAGATTATAATTCATTTATGTGACTAGATTTGGCCTATGCATGTAGTCTTCTTCGTAAAAATTCAAGAGTGGTTTACCATTGCCTTCTTCGATATAAGTATGAATTGATGCCTTTGCTGCATCCGACATTTTCCTATATCACTGCTGCCCAAGAATAGATTTCTGCTTGCTTTAAAACTAGGCAGTGGGATGATCTTCACAATTTATGTGATCCTCCTGGGAAACATACATATTTTTGCATGCACACCTCTCAGAAACAGCCCCCTACCACAATCTGTGTGGTTGTCAAAAGCCAACAACAATTTGATGCCACAAAATCAATCAGAATTGGTCATCTTAGTAAATAAAACTTATTAATCAAAGAATCAAAGAACAGGAATGTGTGCTAAAGGTCATCTAGTTTAATTCCCTGCAGTTATAAGAAATCTACTATATAACATTCCTGATAATTGGCCATCCAGCCTCTTCTTGCAAACTTCTGAGGGAGCATCGCTACTCTGAACAACTCATACCATCAAAAAGAGGGAAAATGTCATAAAGTAAACATCTGAAGAGAAAGGTTTTGAAGTAGCCCATCTGCACATGTAGATATGATCAGATCAACTCCCCATGTACTGAACATCAGCATTAAAAAAACCTCACAAAGAGATAGATGAATTATGTTCTTTATTAAGTTGATTGGTCTTAAAATTATAAAAAGTTAGAACACCCTACAGAAATTCAGGGAAAATGCATTCGTTTTTAAGTATGTTGTTCTAAAATTAAGTTTAGTTTTCCTTTTTAAAATATTATCTCTCTGTACCTTAATTTTTTTTCTCCTTACAATTTCAATTTGGGAAAGACCTCCCTAACTTGCTCTGATTAGAGTCAAGGTTCTTCAAGGACTGCAGAAAAGAAATCAGTATGGTAATCTGTCAGTGCCACCCAACTAAAGCCCTAAATATTGGAAGTCCTTCCTTCCAAAATAATGTTAAATATAACAGCACAGACACTGAATCAAAGTAAAAAATTGTTAATGTCATTCAAATGTTAAAAAATTGTTGTATATTTTGTTTATTTAATGTCATTCAAGTGTGGTGACTAAATCATAAGTTAGATATACATACCGTACTCTTGACCAAGTTTAACCTATCAATCCCAGTGGAAACTGGTCTCTTCTGTCCACTCCAAAAACAGATGCCAGCAAATTTTAATTTATTTCCATCCCCAAAGAGATACAAACATGTTTAGCAGTACAGGTAGTTCTCGACTTACGACCACAATTGAGCCCAGAATTTATGTTGCTAAGTGAGAAATTTGTTAAGTGAGTTTTGCCCCATTTTACGACTTTTCTTGCCATGTTTGTTAAGTGAATCACTGCAGTTGTTAAATTAGTAATACGGCTGTTAAATGAATATGGCTTCTCCATTGACTTTGCTTCTCAGTTCACAAAAGGTGATCACATGATCCTGGGACACCGCAACTGTCATAAATGTGAGTCAGTTGCCAAGCATCTGAATTTTGATCATGTGACCATGGGGATGCTGCAAGGGTCGTAAGTGTGAAAAACAGTCATAAGTCACATTTTTCAGTGCCGTTGTAACTTTGAACGGTCACTAAATGAACTGCTGTAAATCAAGGATTACCTGTAGAAGAATTCACAGTAGAAAATGACTGTCAATCCCTACTATCTCATCAAGTTCTTCCTGCTAAGCCAGAAAGGGCTTTTTCAAATGTTCCAAAGCATGAATGAAGTTCAAAAAGTATAGACAACAAAGCATGTTATCTCCCAAATGTACTTCTTTTGAACCCTTTCTGTGTAGAAAAGGGAAATCTGAAGGGGAGTAAACGTGAACAGAATCTGTCATGCAGCCAGCCGTGTGTGTGTGTGTGTGTGTGTGTGTGTGTGTGTGTGTGGTGTGTGTGTCACTCACACACACACACACACACACACGTACAGAGAGGGAACCTTTCTCTTCAGAAAATCCCCCGCTAATTTGCCAGCCCACTGCTCAAGCCTTCATCTTAAATAAAAATATGTGTATATATTCTGATAGCAAACAGGCTGATTGTTTTGTATTCCTAGATAAATCCCTTTTCATGGTTTGAAATAGTGTACTAGGTGCACTTCTTCCAAAGTTTAAGCATTTTGAGCCATTTTTATGCATGAAAATTATTTGCTAAATATGTGTTCTGTAAATGATATTTTCCATTTAAAATTTAGGACATTGCAGACTAAAAGACAGATTCAGCACAAATGTGTTTGCCTTTTTTGGAACCTATAGAAGGGCGTGTCTCTCTGATCCTGTGCTTACTTTGGAGTCCCTTGGGGAGCTGGAAGAAGTCCTATTGTTTAAACAACTGTAACCACAGCTAAGTGTGAGGTCAGAGAAATAGCCTGTCTTTTTCAGACTCAAAAGAAAGACAGAGGCTTCTGCCAGAATTAGCATGCTTGCCAAGTGCAAGCAACATTGAATATTCCTGCCAATTCATTTGGGATTTTATCTGTATTGTTCATAAATGTGAATGACCTAATAAGGACTGCCCCCTCTTTTAAAATTTCAATTACAGATCCCAGCTGGAAATGTATCTTCTTCGGACACAGTTCCTCTTCTGATTTAACTTACTCTTGCAACAGACCAAGCACATAACTTACCCAGCTCATAGCTGAGCAAATGAATATTAATTCTATTCAAAACTAGGTTCTGCTCTTATTTTATTTTATTTTTTACAAAGTTGTCTTTGAAGCATTTAACACTCCAATGAAAACAAACTCTCCTGAAAATAAAATATCTCAATTCTGAGTTTAGTAAAATTATTTTCAAATATACCGGTAGTTATTTAAGCAGAACTAATTCTAAAAACATCACATCTATTTTTTTCAACAAAATGTTGTAATTGTTAAGCCTGTACATTCTCCAAAAATAATTTGAAATAAGTACTTTGGAATTTGCTACACATCTTCAACAGCCTACCTTTTTTTCTCCTGTGAGTCTATAAAAAGATGTGATAGCATTAATACTTTAACTCATTAATGTGATTCTTAAAGCAGTTGCATCCTTTTTTCAGTCACAGAAATCTAAGAAAAAACAGACTGCTTTATCAAATAGCACAGATGTGCTATGGCTCTCTAAGGGCTGAAGCACATTTTCCTAAGCATTTCTGAAACATGCATACTTCTAATTAAGAAGCAGCATTAATAATTATATCTTCTTTCTCAGATGATAGGAAGATGTAACATAAATTAAAAAGGGATACTGAAAAGCAAAAGGAAAAATGCAAAGCTCTCCTTCCTCTTTATTGACTGAGATAACTGTCATTTGCCAAGAATTTGGGGTAGCCCTCCTGTTGACCTCAGATTTGTTATACTGTATCTAATTCTAATCCAACGAAGGGACATGTATTTTAAAAAGCTATCCACTTTCAGATACTAATGATGAAAATATATGAACACTTAATATGTATAGGATTAAAGCATCAAAGCAGCATTGTTGGAAATCATCAGAATACATAATCTCACCAGATTATAGAAATCATAAAACTGCTAAGTAAATAAAATATTAGTATAATTTGTCTCACAGTACAATGTGTTATGCTATTTCTGTCTATATTTTTGTTTATTTCTATGGTGAATACTTTCTTAAATAACATTATGGAAGCAAAAATACCTACCCTTCATAAAAAAAAATGTTTTCTCAGTTGTTTGTTCTTTTTACAAAGGGTAGATATTTTTTCTTCCATCGTGTTATTTAATGAAGTGTTTGCCATAGAAATAAATAAAAATATAACCAATATTACAAGATAATAGCCAATTATAGAACGACTGTTTGGTGCTGTGGTTAGGAATCAGGCTAGAAACCAGGAGGCTATAAATTCTAATCCTGCCATAAGTACAAAGCCAGCTGAGTAACCTTGGACCAGTCACTCTCTCTCAGCCCTAGAAAAGAGGCAATGGCACTTTTGAAATCTTGCTAAGAAAACTACAGGGACTTGTCCAGACAATCACCTGGAGTCAGCACTGATTAGATGGCACTCACAACCCTCAAATAACAGCTCAAACACTGCTAGTATATTAAAATTATTGTCCTTTTTGTTGGCTAAACCTCTCAGTGGCCACCAAATATAAAAGATCCTGCATAGGAACATTTTAATGAAGTTACTATACTTGTATGTAAAACAGCCAAAATTAAAGATGAAAATGGTGTGATAAAGAAATGAAGGTCTTAATGCCTAAAGGAAGCATCACCAAGAGAACTGCTTTGATTTTGAAGGTGCTGAATGTCAGTAAATAATCCTTGAGCATCATAGTTCCTTTTTTTCAAGGACTGTGACTTTTCTGGTCATAGATTTTGAATGGGATTCTGAAGTTACTATGGGTATTCCCATAAATGAACAAAAATATAATTGGCTGATGATTTACAGATAATTCACCTCCTTCAGTCAATAATTCAAATTTTACCCCTAAATAACAAACTGATGGTTTCCAGAACTCTCTGAATAATTGATGTGACGTAATATTTCACATAATTATGCAAATAGCATGCAATACTTCAAATTCCTTAAAATTAAAGTTTTAGTATATTATATTATGACAGTTTAGTTACAGTTAAACGAAACAGATAGATAGATATTCATTGAACCTCACCTTTTTAGTGCATAAACTCAGTAATACTCAGTCAAGCAGTTAATACCTTAACCTTTTTTTTTTGGACTGTTTTATTTACAAGAATTTACAAATCAAGATGTTGATTTGGTCCATCTGTGCTATCTACAATACCATCATCGGTGCCCATGGTTTCAGAATTATCTGCAAGTGAGACTATCCAGGGATCTAGATTGTCAGGTTAATAAAGGAAGACAACAGACTGGTAGCTTGACACTACAGAGCTTGGGTCAGAAAAGGAAAAATTAAAACTGAGACTTGAAGGATGATACAAATATGAAAAAATATTTAGTTTTGTTCAAAAGAAGATGAAAAGAAAAGAATCAGTATACCAGCTGTTCAATGAAGATGGCTGGCACACTGGTAAGTAACAGCAAAGGAAAGATAAATCTACTCATATCTGATTCACTCATTTCTAACAAAAAGTATGTAAACTGTGAATATCAGAAAACTATGGAGATCAAGATAAAGAAACAGAGATGTGATCGGATGACTATAATTGGAGTGCTTGACTTGCAATTATGAGATTGCAGCAAATTGCAGTTATGTGATCACACTTTCCGATATTCCATGCCAGCTTCCCACAAGCAATGTCAATGTGGAAGCAGCAGGAAGTCAGGATCACAAAATCCTCACTTAACAATCCAAACAGTCCTTAACAATGGTAATCAGGGCTGCTGGGATTATTGTTGCTAAGCAAAAAGGCCATTTGATGTGGCATTACAAGTGCATCGTGCATCACTTAGCAAGAGTAATTCCAATCCCAATTGCCACTGTAACCCAAGGAGTACCTACATGTATTCAACCTGCTACAGCAAGAATACTCTTCAGTTACAAATGAATGTAACATCATAGCAACTTATAACATTAAGTTGAATCATCTTGACTATTGATTTACATTTGCTTGACAAAAAAAGAATCTAATCTGACCAGTTTGGTTAAAAGTAGAAAAAATTGATGAATATTTAAGAGAGGATAAAAATCAAGTTCTTGGTAGGTAGAAACTCTTGCCCATGTATTCCTACATGATCCTTAAATAATATTCCAATTTACAATTATTTCTCTTATTTGCTCACCACAATTGTTTCCAGATTTGAGGGTGATACAGGTACATTTTATGTTCTTTATTTTTTAAGGGATGTTAACACTTCACTCACATTCTGGGTTTCAAAATACCTTTATTAAGCCATACAAATGTGCAAAGTTTGACTTAGCTTGCTGTTCTACTGTTGCATGATAATTTTTTGGATAACCGTTTTTCTATAGCAATTTATTTTCCTTTTATTTGTAATAGAGGTTAAAGTCTATACAGGTAATCCTCAACTTATGCCTCCAACTGGGAACAGAATTTCCATTGCTAAGCAAGATGGTTATTAAACGAGTTGCACCCAATTTTATGACCTTTTAGCCATGATTGTTAAGCGAATCACTGCAGCCAGCTGGGAAGGTCACAAATGGTGATCACCTGATCCGGGGATATTGCAATCATTTTAAATAGATGCAGGTTCCAAAGTGCCCAAATTTTGCTCTGCTGACAGTGGGAATGTCGTGAAAGTTGTAAGTTTGAGGACCAGTCATAAGTCACTTTTTTCAGTGCTGTTGTAACTTCAAGGGTTACTAAACAAATGGTTGTAAGTTGAGGACTACCTGTAATAAAGAAAGTTCAGCTTCAAAGATATCATATGTGAAAGTTGGAATCAATTATTGAATTTTTAGCATAGATAATGTAAGTGAAATGAATGTAACAGGTTTCTACTTATTAGGCTTCTCTCTTCATTTGAAGTTTTATTCACTAATATTTTTATACAATTGTTTTTACTAGCAATGTTATCTTGAATTACTCCGTTTATTATTGCCTTTTGAAATGGAAATTCATTTGTTCCCTTTAGGTTGAAATTATTCCCTTTAGTTGGGAACCAATACAAATTGAATGGAATTTGAGGAATAGGAAATCCTACTAAAATTTTATTCTATTATAGTAATCTCAGATATTGCAGGTACAACACATACCTTTTGTTGCTATTTTCTAGCTTTTTAGACTATGGATGTGGAATGTTTCCTATATATCTGCCTACCTTGATCCTGTCCATTCCTGCACCTGATGAAGTAGTGTTTATATTATATTTATTCATTAGCCTAGTGTTGCTACTTTGTTCAACTAATTTTTACAAAAAGGTTAATATAGCATATCACATTAAAGTCAAAGATTAAAATAAATTTTCCCAGAAAAGATTAACATTTGATCTCAATTAATTTTACCATACTACATTATGAAGACTATGATTCTTTATTAACGCAAAAACTACAACAATAATACATGGCAGTCTTTAGCACAAGCTAGCAATTCTTTGAAAGTACATTAATTAAAATAATTGTAAAGGTTTTCAACCAGTTTTTAAAAGAAGTTAACAGTATTTCTTTTTCTAGTATGCTGAATTCTTACTTATTTCAAACATACACAGGACTGTTTGACTTACATCTATCTTTGACTAAAGTTGCATAAATACGCCCCTTTCCACGTCTACCAATGTAATTAACAGCAAGCTTTTGCTTTCTCTATTCAACATTTGCCGTAAACAGACCAAGGAGACCTATATTTTGCGGCTCTTAATTATGAATCTGACTATGCTGCATTACTGTAGTGTACCAGCTTGTAACGCAGAGATTTGTGCAACGTATCTTAGACACTCAACACAAAGCCGGAGCATCGGTACCATCCTACTGAAGTCTGGAGACCGCTGCTTGCGAACAGTTTCTCCCTAAACCTCTCCCGCTTCAAAGCAACCTCTTCCCAGCCGCTCGGAAGTTCCGCTCCAAGGACTATTTCGTATTTCCTTGGTCGGTCAGCCTTCCAAATCCCCCGCCAGCCAATCCAACCTACCAGGGCAAGAGGCGGGAGGCTTTCTTAGGCCTGGAGAATTTAGCAAAGAGCCTTCCGCGCCCAGTCTGGAACGGTTACATGATGCAATCTCCCTCGCAGGCCGAAAGGCAAGATTTTGGGCAGATCCCATCTTGCTTTCGGCCCACATCCCAGAGACTCAGCGCCACAGGCAGCCTTCGACCTCGGGGGTCTCGTCAGGCATTCAGAAATAAGGCACTCAGCCGCTACCGTCAGAGGCCGCCTTTTGTCTCCGGGCTGGAAGGCAGCAGCTCCCTCCTTCCTTGCTCGGCCATGACTTGAGGGAGCGGACGCGCTGAGGTCGGAGCGCGCAAGCCCTTACCTGGTGCCTGTCTCGCGCCGCTGCCGTAGCCCGGGACGAGGCAAAATGGAATAAAGGCAGCGCCGGGGCTCCCCGCCTCGGCAATCTCACCCAGGGTCGGGGAGCGGGACCAAGCGGGTCCCCCCACCCCGAGTGAAAGCTGCATGAGCCAATGGCCAAGCTAAATTGAGGGAGGGGCGGGGCCGAGAGAACAAAGGAGGGAGGGGGCAGCCCTGGAGAAAAAGTGGTGGTGGGTCTTCGGTACAGCCCTCCTCCATCCACACGGAGACTGGATACGCCCTCCAAGCGCTAGACGTTGCCTGGGATGCGGCCGCCGCGCCGTGCCCCCTCCTCAAGGCGAGGGGGGCTCCTAATCCCTGCAACGGGCCCAGGAAACCGGGAGCGAGACGCAAGCATGGCTCCGAAACTCAGGAAGTTCTGGCGTCTCCAGTGGTTTTCGCTTAGTTAGAAGCTGCTGCGCTGCCTTGACTTGCAGCATGATCCGAAATTGAGATGGGAGCCAGAAATTCAACCAGAGTAGATGTTGGGAGAAGAGGTTGTCTTTCAGTCTCGCTGCTGAGATGACAGAAGTAATGTAAAAAATCGGGAAACTATTCCAAGCACTGATCGGCCGCATCTCTATTTGTTCAAAGCTTCCAAACTTGTTCTCAGATGGGGGTTACACATCTGCCCCCTTTCACCTATACGACTTTTCAAATCCTTCCTTGATTTAAATGTGTCCTATATGAAGTAGCATATAGGATTTTCCTGATTGCTCAAAGCCTCGTTTAGGCAGAAATGCTTGATTTTTATTTTATTTATTTATTTTTTGAAGAATTTTATGTTCTTACCTGAGGAAGTTAGGTAAAACAAAGGATTTCCCCACTAGCAGCTGCTTTCCAGTTCCCCTACCCCGTTTACCCACCATCATTAAAACTACACCTTTTGATAAATTTGGCTGTAGTGTGGGAATGGCTGGCTAAAGCCTTAGGGTAAGGAAGAATGGGCAAGGTTGTTCTGTTCTGTTGCCATCAACAGAATAGCAACCTCTGTAATTCAGGTATGTATCTTCTAAAGATGCTGAGTGATAGTGAAGCATGAACCTCTAGCTCTGCCAATAGGTGCTGTCAATGTACATTCATGTTGTGAATTTCAGATGAAATATGACTTGCTATATCCTAGAAAAAAGTTAAGGAGCTTAGAGTAGGGTATGAATCCAATAAATTCATTCACCCTCATCCTACAGATATTCGCCACTATTGCAAATTCAATAAATATATAAAATTGGCTAGAAAGCTGGTATATAAAAGAGGAATTTACTATAAAAAGCATTCTTTTGTACAACTATAATAAAAGTAGTCATTTTGATAACCCATCAATAGTGGAGATTTTGGCATGAAAGGAAAATGGAAGTTCTACCTTTGAAGCGAGGGGAAATCACAGAAATATGTATAATGTAATAGCTGAACAGTGAAGCAGGGCCTAAAGATGAAAAATTTAGATGTAAACAGTCACAAAGCTCTTCTAATCTCACTTGAGAGAAGACTAATCCAAACAATTACCTCACGATGCCATAATTCATCTTCCATTTCAAGAACACAGGTCTGCAAAACTTATCCCAGGGTTAGCCTACAATAGAGGCATCCTTGAGAATGGTTCTTGTCTTCCACAGCAAAAGTGGGGTTTTCTTCAAACACACTCCTCAGTCTCACAGGAGTTTAACCCTAGATAGCCAATTGAACTGCTACTTTAAGTTCCTCATCCAACTCTCCTCTCCTGAGAGGAGATCTGGAAGAGGAAATTCCATGCAAATGGCTATTTCACTGAATTATATGATTGGGAAAGTTATGCAACCAAGCTCTCTTTCTGCTTTCCTTTTTCATTATTTTTCACCCTATGCTTGTGTGTGATGTGCATCTTTTCCTGAACAAAGGCAACAAGAGCATTGTATCATGCAAATTCATATCTACATCAAGAGACAATGGTTATTGGTCACCCAAACCTTCAGATGTCTGTGGAGATTCTCTGTCATCTATGTCATGGTTGTCCAAAAGATGCTTTTTTAAAAGGCAACTGGACTTTGTTTTTTCTCTTGAAGACATTTTGCTTCTCATCCAAGAAGCATCTTCAGTGAATTGAAGGGGTATTTGTCAAAGAGGAACTGCTGGGATGACAATGAGACAGTGCTGGAGACAGTGCAGCTGTTGCCATGTGTCCCCCCCCCCCCTTTTTTTTTTTTTTTTTGACAGGGAACAACATATTTTAAATGGCAACAGTAGAAACAGTAGAAATATTGACCTTGTGCACTCGGGGCTGCTATGTTCCATGGGTGATTGTTGAGCAATTATATGACTTTGTTGGTAGTGATGCGTAGGTCCAAATCTGTGCCTGTTTAAAAACCTTATACTTCGGCTGCTGCAAACAGTGGCAGTGTTTGCATTTTCAGCAACAATCTCCTTCAGCAATATAATTTGTTTCTCTTCTGTATGGTGCATAAAAGACTCTTCTTTCAGTGTAGGGCTACTGCCACTTCTTTCTACACAACTTTGCCAACCAGACATTGCTGCAAGATTGTTTATGTGTGAGATGAAAAAAAGAATCACATGAGGAAAAGTTGGAGGAAGGGAACAAAGGAACAAAGAAGTTTAAAGGCACCTTGCATTGCATGGCAGGAAAAGACAGAGATGGTGAATTCTGAAGCATTTTGATGACAGAAATGCATAGCTTTCAATACGGGAAACTCCAGGCAGTAATGTAGACAAATGCTTTGTCTGTTCCTCTAACTTCTGCCTGGTCCAATGCCATGATGAAAGTATCTCTCCTTGAGGAAGAGCATGGTAAACACCCCTAACTGGTCAGTAGTCCTGAATCCATCTGTGAGCACATTCGTACTGCCAATGTTTACTCCTTATGCATTGTGCAGATCTTAGCATGTGATAAACTTATGGGTCCTTTTTAAACCTAATCTTTGATACTACAGACTGCCACTGTTGAACTGGTGGTGTTCTGTATCTGCATGTGTCTGATCCCAAAATGCAATAAAAGCTTATGGGTGAGCTTCTTATCCTGCCTGTTTTGATCCTGAGCGGTGAGTTGAGAGTGGTGACTGTTGATTTGTGGGAATAACGACAGGAGACAGACTTCAAAAGGAACTTCTTTACTAGGCAACTTCTCTGTACAACCAGCAACTTGCAGTCTGACAGCTAGCCCTTTTATAGGGAGCTGTCAGATGCATCAACCAATAGCGTTTGAGCATTTTCCTGTTCAAACGCTGGACCTGGGTGAAACCATGTAACTGTCAGTACATAACACCCCTCCCCTCCTTGATGGAGCAATCCATGCGGCATACGTAATCACGCAGGTAGGCGGGGCATTTAGGAACCCTCCCTGACCTGCGCAGCTCAGTCGTTGGGGAGGCAGCGGCCTGAGCGGAAAGGTCTGCTGCTGCTCTGAGGTCTGAGCTTGGAAGCTCCTGGAAGCTCTCGGGCG
>QLTV01003124.1:2520040-2533413 GCA_003457575.1 Thermophis baileyi
TAATTATTTTAAAAATGTATTTATCTTTTTTTTACAAAAATTCATATTAGTGGTCTGCGGGACTTAAAATTAT
Source organism: Thermophis baileyi (assembly GCA_003457575.1). Taxonomy (NCBI): domain Eukaryota; kingdom Metazoa; phylum Chordata; class Lepidosauria; order Squamata; family Dipsadidae; genus Thermophis; species Thermophis baileyi. Next base: position 2,520,114 of record QLTV01003124.1, read on the forward strand.
GAATTAGGGTCTGTGGGATTTAAAATTATGAATTTGGTGGTCTGCGGGGTTTAAAATTATGACCTTGGTGGTCCCTGAGGTCCAAAAGATTGGGGACCCCTGCCCTAAAAGACACACATTTCTTTCATTCCATGTTTTATTTCCCTGTTTCCTTAACTCTCCCTCTTGTTCTTGTACTTCAATTCATTTAATCTTTTCCTCCAGGGGTACTCCTACCCAGAGGGAAATGTTCCGTCTCCCTGTAGCTACTCCTTGTCTCATTGAGTGGACCTTGATGGTGGCAAGGGTTTCTCTAGTTTGCTATTGTGAAGCATGACTGTTGGAATACCTTTATAAATCACTTAAGAGCATTCTCTGAATTATTTTGTTTACTACAGTATTTATAAGTTTTATATTCCACCTTCCCTCCAGGAGTTCAAGGTGGTATACATAGCATTCTATTCTGAAATTTCTTCCACTCTGAGATAGTGTGGCTGGTCCTATGTCTCCCAGTAAACTCTCATGCCTGTGAGTGGACTTGAATCTGGAGCTCCCTTTCCTAGTTCAGCACTGCCACTGGTACACAATTAAAAGGGCCAATCAGAATATAGAAGATAGCATTGGCAGGACCATTCTCAATGTATAGTAATAGTTGTCTTTCTACGTGGCTCCCACAGAATTGTAGAGATGAGATAAGGAGGTTCCCTGTACATTATGGCAAGCTTCCTGTGCAGTTGTTTACGAATCACACCAGAGCAATGTCCACATTTTCTTTCACAACATTTTTAAACAATGTTTAATTATTCTCTCAAACTGTTAACTGTTATGGAAATATTACATACCTAATTTCTATGTTGTGCTCTCTGCATAAATGTCTCCATTGGAATTATAAACACTTGATTTTAAATATTTGTAGCCATCAACGGGCATTATCAACATGGCTGACAGAATTGAGAATAGAAGAATGAAATACTTCATATTTAAAATATAATTAACAAAATGAAGCTTAAAATACATTTTAATTTCAGACAGTGAGAGTTTTCTTACATATTTTTAAAAGCAACTACTAGGGGAATAAAAAAGGTTGATCATTGAGTCATTGTCAGAGGTAAACTTTTGTGTCATTTGACTTGAAAAGGGCAAGTGAAGCAAAGACTGAAGAGTCTTTTGGGGTTCATACAGGGGTGAAATGCTACTGGTTCGGACCGGTTCAGGAGAATCGTTAGCGGACATGTGGCCTGGTTCACCGAACCGGTAGCGACAGTTGGCTAGCCACACCCTGCAAGCGGATGTCCCGGGGCTCGGCAGAGGGCTGCGCTGGGAGGAAAGCGAGGGCAGAAGCAGCGTCTGCAGACTGGCTCCTTTGCTCAGGGTTACCCTAGCACTCCCCTGCCCTTGCCAGGGAGGCTCCGACCTCGGCATTCTACAGGGGAGCCACCAGAGCTGGGCACAGCCTGTGCTTGACGGGCAAGGACGCGAGTCCGCACCGGAGGAGGGCTGTGGGAGATGCTGGAGCGAGCGCGCTGCTCTCGGCCGCCTGCTGCCACTGCTGCTCCTGGATGCCGCCTGCCACCTGCTTGCCTCCCTCCCCAGTCTGCGGCGCCTGCGCTCTGGCCCTATCCCAACCAGCCTGATGTCATGCTGGAGCACCAGCAGTCCAATGCAGTGCGCATGTGCAGCAGCCACAGGACATCCGCTTGCCCCATAGCAGCAGCAGCAGAAGGTAAGGCCGACGCTGGTGGGGGGGGAGGAAGACCCACTGCGCTCATCTGAGGAGCCGCTTCAGAGGGACATAGCGAGGCTCGGTCGCCTTTTGGGCGAGTCCGACGTGTATCCGGCCTGCGGGACCATCCTGAAAACGAAGCTTGCTTCCCCTTCCTCAGACACGGTGAAAGGGTCTGGGCTCGGTGACATAATTCGAGCTGCCCACCTGCCCACGCACGCGCGGGAGGCTCGGAGGAAGCAGCGGCGGCAGCGGCAATGGCACCTCACCCTGAGGCGCTGTGACCAGGTCCTAGCGCTCGAGAGGCTCCATTCAGCAGGCCGGACGCGCATTGGACTCGCCAAAGCCACTTTTGCCTCAGACGTTTTCTCTTCGGGACGCGGAGGGCGAGAGAAAAAGAGCAGGGCGGAGCCCGGGAGGCTGCCGAGCGAAGAGACGGAGAGGCCCGGTGGGTTCCTCTGTGGGGCTGCGCCCACCTGCGAGGCTTCTGGGGGGGGTTTTACCTTCCTGCGAGGCTGCTAGCCCCTAACCTGGGGAAACACCAGCTGATCGTCGTAACTTTTTTAAAACTTTTTTTAGTTAATGCTAAAAAAAAATGGCCACGCCCACCCAGTCACATGACCCCCCCACCAAGCCATGCCCACTAAGCCACGTCCACAGAACCGGTGGCAAAAAAAAATTACATTTCACCACTGGGTTCATATTGACATTGAAGGAAAGCAATCTTTCTGAAAATTCAAATTTATCATTGAAAACACGAGTGGATTAAAAGTACCAAAAACTCCTCTTTTAAAAAAAAAGCAAAGACTTTTCTCCATTTCAAAAGAAGCAAAACATTCCAGTGAGAAAAGCTTATCCATATATTTTCTACATCATAATTTTATATGGGGTTCTTTCACTTTCTTTTATTCACCTTCACTTTAAAGATGTTTCTTTACTGTTTTTTCATAGCGAAGCTCTTTGGTTCTTTAATTACTTTGGTTGCACTTTTGCAGCATTTCCAGCATTACAATGTCCTTTATGAGGCACAGTGATTAGGCTATGCACATAGCATTTCAGCTGCAGTTGCACTATAGATTTACACGGAAGATTTATGGGAGGTTTATTTTCAGTTTCCTTCCTAACCATTCCTAGTAGGGATTTTGCCTTTTTAAAAGCAACTGCCCCCATGCCCTGACATTTTCAGTGAGCTCATACCCACACAATCTGCTTTGCCAACTTAGAAAAGTTGAAGGGGAGGGGATTTTGTACCAGCATGCATAATTAAGCTTTTGCTTCCAAGGAGCTACATTTGTCATTCTAAGACAAATTCAGTCATCAGCATCTGCATTACATCTACCACAACAAAGACAGATGAGAAGAATTAATTGAGTTTTTCTCCAATTTCCTTTTCCTCCCTTAGCCAACCTTTAATAATTTCCATCCAATGTTCCAGAGTCTTCTTTGTTCATTTTCTTGTTTCAAATATATTTATTTAATTTTTGTTGCTGTACTGAATGCTTTTCCATATGTTCCACAGTGTGTACATAGAATTTTCATTTCAAAGAAAATTCCATTTTGCCATTTTTTTCCAATTCTTTTTTGTTCACCTTATTTGATGGGACTTCCCTTATTATTTTTGCTTCAAATAAAAATCGCTTATTTGATCCTGCTAATTCTGATGTGTTTGGGGCATAGCAAAACATTTTGTGATCTGAGGTTTGCATTTTAGATGAACTATCATTTTAGTATTGAATAATCTCTAAGAATTCAGAAGATAACTGACCACTTAACATTTCCCTTCAACTTTCTTTTTACTGACCCATTTATTTTTGGATAGCTTGAAGTAAAGTGACTATTTTGGATACTACAGGCAATCATCTACCTGCATGTGCCTATGTTTATGTGAGGCAGAGTGGTGTATGTCTCTGTGAACGGTCCCAGTTGTGGCTGCTTGATTGCCAACAGGATAACCCCATCTTAGTAGCATAACACCACTGGTTACCAAGTAGATTGCCAGCCCTATTTCAAAGTGCCAGTGATGCCCCACAAAGCCTTATAGCATCAGACAACATTAGGCACAGCTTTAAGAGTTTGAATCTGCTCATTCTGTAAGGGCATCATGAGAAAGTCTGCTTAGAGTTCCCAGTTTGTATAAGGAGAGGGGATACGGATCAGCCATCAGGCATTCTCTGTTGCACCCATTGTACTTCATAAGTTCAAGCAAACCTTTCCCTCCTGGCATTTCCTAAATTTGTTAAACAGCACTATTCTGTCATGCTTTCAGTCAGTGAGATAATGTGTGCAGAAGTCAAGTTCAATGGTTTTAGGAATTGTGGAAAAGTATTTATCATCAGATATTAAATAATTTTTTATTATTTTATTTCAAGAACGATGATAGTATTTTTACAAGAGAGATCCCCATGTTTCTCTTTTATTCTCTTTTATTACTTTAAGACTAAAATCAGGTTAGGATTTCTTCCAAAAAGGAGCAGTGAAATGTGATGTGGTAAAAACCTGTGATTATTTTGGTCTTATACTTTGTTTTCTTTGCAATACAGGCTTTGCAGAGAACTTAAAATATGTGACAGCAGGTGTTAGAACAATGCTCAAGACTCCTCGCTTAAGAAAATGTTGCATATGTGCTTTGTGAAGGGAGAACTATACTCCAAAAGCAGGAAGGTAAGGCATTTCTATTTAGCAAACAATATTATAAATATTCTAGTGTTTATATTTCAGTGGGCAAGGGTTTTTTGTTTTTTTTAATGTGCTGTGTAAATTTTATTTACTTGTCCTTTTTCTTTCTACTGGATCACACATCCTCTATCTTGCGCCCTAAAGAGATTGATCCAGATGAACAAACTCCCTGGGGCTACAGTGCTATTTGCTAGCAGCGGGAACATTGTTTCCCAAACTCCAAATGAAAAGAATATCCGAACAACATTAACAGCTGACAGGGGTTGAAGACCTGTTTTGCACTGTGGGAGAAGGGCCTAAATTATTCAACAGCATGGCGAGTGGGGTGCTTCAAGAAGACCCAAGTAGCAACTTGATAAAATAGATCTTGAATCTGCTAACAATCTAACTACTTTTTAATTAAACAGTTCCAACATATCTAATAATGCAGGAAAAAGAAAATTCCAGAAAGTTTATTAAATATAATCTACCGGTAGATTTAGAACAAAATACAGTAAAAACAGAATCAGTAGTTATTAATAAAAGCAGATTACTTACTCCAAAAAGATCATAATTCAAAAATGAATACAATTCTTATATTTATTGGGTTTTGAACCTGCAACCTTCCTTCCGCTGGCCAGGGACCTTATTCAGGGAGACCCAGTTCCTTCCAGGTAAACATTTTCAGGGCTACTCTGAGGATTATTCTTGATATCAGGTTAATAGATTCTGCATTGGATTCCAGCTATTCAAGTCTTAAGGAGTTGGTTGAGGTATGATTTTGCCTGATTATCTCAGATGAGTTTGAGACTGATAGTCCTGAGGAAGTGGGGTCCTTGGAGTCCATCCTCTCCTTAACAAGCCATTGCTGCATCCAACAGAGTTGGACATTTTTAAAAGAAGGTTGCAGAGAAAGTGGCCATCTTGTAACTCCAAAGGGGCCTGGAAGAAACTAATTCTCTGGACCTCTTTCATTCTGAGTTCAGAGCACAACATAGTCCTGAAACAGTCAGTCATACTTGATGAACAATGGCAAGCATGGGATGGGGAAATACATCATGCTGTTTTCAGTACCATTGATCCTGGCATCCTTCTGGAACACCTCATGGGATTTGGAGTGGGAGGTACAGTATTGCAGTGGACCTCCTTCATCCTTCAAAGTTGGTTCCAGTCAATGTTGGTGGTGGAGAAAGGTTGCCCTTGAATGTTGCTTTGCGGGGTGCTTCAGTGTTCCATTCTTTCCATTCTTTCTTTCTTTGTCCATACAAAGCCACTTGGTGGGTTATTCTATCTATCTTACTCTGTTTTCAAAATGTAACATAATAAAATATGTAGTTATTTGAATGCATTTAAACACAAACTCTCCCAATAAAATAAAATTTAAAAACTATCCACTGTTGTAGAAAAAGATACTGTACATTGATATCTGTTCTTGGTTAGAAGTAACAACATCACTAATAATTAACTTTTTGCCAAGTTTTCTCACTGCAGTACTACGTATACCTGACTTTGATTCCATTATTAATTTTTGTACAAAAATTGTTTTCTCTAAAAGCTTTTTTAAAAAAATTGATATTTATTTATTTAAGTATTTATTAATCAAATTTGTATCATTTGCCACCTCACCAAATACTTTTTAAAAGTTCTATTTTTACAATCACATAATTTCTGTATATTGAATTTATCAGCACTATAATTGAGCCATTAATCAACTGTTCACATTGGCATTAAAATAGTTTATCAGCAATTTGCACTTTAAATTGCTAATAACATAACCTTTAAGAATAACTAATTGGACATATGCATGAGTGGAATCTTTGGTTTCAATTTTTAAAGTCTATAATATTATAAATCATCTTTCAGTTAAATTTGAATAGTTGAGATATATGATTGAAATATGATTTCAATTCCAGTGATTAGAAATATAATCAGTAATATGGCTTATTAATAGATTATAGTCAAGTGGAACAAAGAGTATTAAAGAATATAGGATACAACCTCAAAAACCGAATATGATCTCAGTTTAAACCAATCAATATTAGAGTGATCCAACGGTATGCTCTAACCACAGATGCAGAAGAAGAGGAAGCTAAACAATTCTATGGCAGCTTGCAACACCTTATTGACACAACACTGATAAAGATATCATACTAATTACAGTAAACTGGAATGTTAAAAGAAAATAGCATCTCTAACAAAATAAAAATTTGCCCTTAAAAACTAAGTGAAACGGCATACATTAAAGCTTGTGTAAAAATGTTAAATCTTTATAGAAAATACCTTTTTCTAACAACCCGAGATTACTTTACTCATGGATAGACAAAATCAAAATCAAATACACCATATCATCTGAAAGCAAAGTGGGAAAATAGTCTTGGTATACTTGAAGAAGTTCAAATGCTCAAGCTGAGCACATTTTTGTTTCTATTGACCCAAGGCTCAGCTTGCAGATTTTTATGTATCCCCTTCCCCTAAATTCTGAGGGGAGAATTCTGCAATCATTTATCCATATGGAGGCATGATAAGCACAAAGCAAATTTATGACACTTTTGATTTGTAAGAAAACAATCATCCAAGATCAATAATGTTTCCATAATATCCCAGATAAATTGCTATTGTTTATTCTATAGAGAAAATTAATCCATCTCCTCTGTATAAAAGAAGTAGAATTTTATGTATCAGACTATGAAAGAGAAAGGCTGATTAGAATGTTTATACCAAATAATATTCTTCAGCTGCTGAATGATGAGAGGGAAAATTAGTTTTTAAATTACTAATTTTAAATTTTAAATTACTGGGGGAATTAAAGGTAAAGAGGAGCGCAGAATTCCTTGAAAACTGTGTGTATGTGTGTGTGTGAAAAGTCATCATGACAAACAATGGCAGATAACTCTTCAAGAAAAAATAGAGTATATTTAAAAAGCAGTGGTATTATCACAAATTATCAAAAAGCACTATGTTAAGGGGCTGTGTATAGTAATAAGAAGAAATGGAATATGGATGGAATAGCCCTAGTTTTATATTTTCACCATACATTCTACCAAAAAGAAAAGTATATGAGAATACAGATTAGGAAAAGATTGACAATTTTTGGAACATTATAGAAGAACATCAGCCCTGATATTATGGTTTCTAATAAATATATTTGTTTGGATGAGATTATTCATTTTATACACTAAAGAAAGATGCAGAGAGATGTCTCATCATCAGAGAAGAGGCACTGAATCAAAGTTTATGGTGGTTTAGCGGATTTTATAATAAAGCAAAGCCACATATTATTACAAGCACAATCAGGCTATTTTCTCTTCAGAGGATTTTGTCGAAGTATGTAATAAAATGCCACTAACCCTCTGCCCTAGTGTTGTCTCTTGAGATAGTCCAATTTATTTCACAATTCAAAAATAGTAAAGCAGTTGAAAATAACCTGATCCTAGCAGAAATGCTGAAGGTAAATATGGACATGTGATATTGCTGTTTTCATTTATAGCCTCTTCTTTCCAGATGCCTGAAAACCAGAATAGATTCATTATTCCAATTACCACTGTATTGACTCCAGTAATTGCAAAAAAGGAGATAGGAAGGATTTGCCCATCAGCCTGTTAAGTGCAATTAGCAAGCACAATGATAGGCACCTCTATAGAAAGCTAGTAAACTCAGTGGATAGTGCTTGAGTCTTTTATCCATCATAATCTGATTTTAAAAATCAGATTATAGGCTAGTTCCCTATGCAAAACTATGAATGTTTTTTATAGATTTAAAGGGGAACTTTAAGGCAATCCCTATTGTTTCTTCCATTGACTGACACCTATTGTTGCTATTATGAAACAACATAAAAACAATGTGATGCTACTTTAGTATTGTGCTTTGGGGTGCCGTTTTGCCATAATTCATGGTTATATGGGGTGAAATAAGGTTGCATTTTAATGCTTATCCTTTTGTATTTTTATATCAATATGCTGGCCCAAGCATGCTTTTTACCTTTATATGCAATATGTAACACTATCTCGCTCAATATGTAGACAATGCAGCATGCAGCAATTCTTTCCTTCACATACATGAACTTGAAATGGAGTCTTTATGTCCTGCCCTTTACTACAGAAAGTGGTACCATTGCCACTTCAGGGGAAATTGCAGTTTTAGTATCTATTAAATTAAGGTCCTTAAACATTGGAGCACATCTTTATAAGCATTGGCAACTTGGAATCATCAGCAAGGGGAGGTCATTCCTAGGAGCCATAAACTTGCAAATGAAATGTTATGTTTTGCTAACCATAACAGCAATAACTGCATTCCAGCTGCTACAAAATTTGCAGAGCCAAGGTGTTAGTCACTTAATACATGGTAACTTAGTACAATTTAATCCCAATAGAGGTAGAACAATCTAAATTCTTGAGTTTATTGCAAATGCCCAGCTATATATTAAATTCTTTGTGGGAATCTGCATGTTGCTTTGCCACCTGAAATAGAGAAAAGATAGGTTTAAATTACTTTTTTGGAGTGTATACTCTGACCTCCCTTGGTCCCAGAGGACAAGTTTAAGTTTTTGTGGAAGACAGGCATCCTCAGTATGTGTTACCAGCTCATTATCTTTCTTTGCTTTCCCCCAGTGACCTTAATCAGAGTGGGAACAAAGAGCTCAACATCAATAACCAACCAGATCTAAGCCCAACTCCCTCCTTTATAAAGAGGCCATTCTTCCATGCTAAAAATACCTAGGAAATATTCTTTATCCATCCCATAGAAGAACCTTTTCTCTTACTTGTTATAAAATATTGTCATCTTTATTGTTAGAAGGAAGATATAGCACTATCTCTTCACCGGCGAGACTCTGCCCCTACTCAGTGGAAGAAATGGAAACTGCTTCTTCTCTGTCCTTTATATATGACGTGGTGAGCTAATTTAATAATTTTTTACTACTCTTGGGCCAGGTCTGGAGAGGAGAGTACAGTCTTCCTTTTAGCTGACAAGTCATCAGATATTTCCAGAAGAATTCCTAATTTTAGTTCTATCACTATTAGTATTAATATTATTTAGAATTCTTTATTCTTTATTGGCTTTTTTTATTTAGCAGTTAATCTCAATATATTTTATGCAAATATTTGTTTAAAACTTTTGGCTTTCAGATTTGTTGTTTTCTAATTTTTTTTTTTTGGCCTTCCTAAATTAAAGTACACATTTTGTGTAATAAAAGTATCACAAAATAGCAGCATAGAAATGTGTTAAAAATTGTCTTCATCAGGATAAAATTAATGTTTTCTCTGAAGAAAACTCAGGACAAAATAGATAAAAAGGAAATTGTAGCAGACAGAAACCAAGTCAAAAGCTAACTTCATTGGCTGCAACAGACTGTGTTTCCATGAATGCATGTTCAGGTTGTCCCCACTTCCCAACTGTAACTGGGACCAGCAACTAGGTCAGGAAGCAACAACTCAGCTAGCAACATGGTCATAAAGTGAAACATTGCATGATTGTGCCCAACTTATGATATCAGTTTTTGCTGCCATTGTGAACCAGATCACCCATGGTCATTAAGTGCAATGACTCAGCAAGCGAATTACAAACTGCGACTTACAAATTCTCGGTGCTTCCCCATTGAATCTGCTTCTTGGAATTTGACTGCAATCAAACAACTGTGGGACACTGTGATCATGTACGCCAGTTGCCAAGCTCCTGACTTGCAATCATGTGACCATGAGCTACTGCGACAGTTGCAAGTTTGAGGATTGTTCATGAATCTCCTTTTCCAGTGCCACTATTACTTTGAAAAGACATTGAACAAGGTCAATGGTACCAATATGGTACCTTATACGTTACTACGTATCAGGAAAAGTTCAAATAAATGTTGGTAATTGAAGTTCATTATCCTTTTTCACCATTATCAAGATAGATGTGGAAATGCAATCCATGGAACCTGATCAGTACACAAATATTCATATATGTAGAATAAAGTCATACATTATCATGAAGGACATCTGGCTCATTTCTGTCAATATGCACAGTTCTGATTTATTATGCTGCATCTCAGAGGTTCTCAAATTAGTGCTACCTCAATCTGCTGAAATGATAAATGAATTTGAATTGCCCTTGCCCTGAATAAAATAATTTGGCTGAGGGCTGAGCAAGCAATAAATATATCACTTTCTTTTAATAATTAAAATTTAATTTATACATTACAGGAGTTCTCAAACTTTATGTTATCATACCTGTTTGCTGGGATTTGTGAGGAGCAAAGCACAGGATGTGATTTGGAAAAGTTTCTATTATCTGGATAAGACCGCAGCCAGATTACATGGAGAGAGCAGGAAGTAGAGTCTAAAGCAAATACTGACCATGCTCCCACTTTGATTGCACAAGCTTGATAAAGCTCGAAAGAAATAGCACCCACCTCTAAGTAGTTCAAGATCCACTGAAAAATCCTATGTCACAATTAGAGAATGCCTACTTTATCTCGATTCTAAATGCAGCATATATATTAAATGCTGCAAACATTTAAAGAAATGCTGTCCAATTTCACCATTAGATGTAAGCGGCATCTAACATACAATTTAGAATGAGTTCTACAACTGTGACCTTTTTGTGTTTTCCTTTTTCCCAACAGGTATTACTCCATTACAGTATTGGATTGCTACCGAACTTCACTGGGGAAAAGAGAGAGAGAGAAAAAAAGACTTCATAACCAAGTTGAACTCATGGATAAAATACAGAAAAATAAAAAATTCAGTAGTCTAGTTTCCAGAAATGCTCCAGAAAGATTATTCTCTGTTACACAATGCTACACAATGCAAGAATATGACATTTCATCTTGGCTTTGTGCTTAATAGGTTATATGTACAGAAAAATCAACAAGGACTTAGCGATTCTGGTCTTATGTTATGACTAATTTATCCTGTCTTGCACTAAATGAATTTCCATGTGACATATTCAAATTGTCAAAGATCTGTGGTAAATGAAGAATTTGTGACAGACCAGGCTTCAATATGCTTATGTGGTCTTGTGTAATGTAAAACAATCACTTTGAAGATAATAAGTGAAAAAAAGTTAAGGAGAACATTATGAATTGCTTTGGAGTCCTGAACCTTATTCACAGGGAACCAGAGGAATAGTGGAATGAAATTAAAAATGTTCTTAAGAATTAATTTGAAGAGAGACTATCAAAGACCAAAAAACAGAAAAAACATGCTGGATGTCAAAACAAAAAGTGACAATTGTCAAGAAGTAAGACAAAGATCCCAGCAAGGATCTTAACAAAGTCTGAGAATTGTTATAAGATGTAAGAAACAGTATTATAGCAGCTTCCATAAAGGCATTTACTTGACGGACAAATAGTAACTGATTCAAAAAGATCAAATAGAGATGGAGGAATATATTGAAATTCTGTACAGTAAAGATGTCAACAACTAAGGTTTTCTCTATTTACAAGAACGTCTAGCATTTGAAGATGAAGCTTTCTGATCAAAGGCTACAGAAATTGACTGAATGTCTTCAGATGTGTGGCAAGCAGCAGAAGAATCAGTAAAGATTCTAACCAAATTATGCCAACAAATATGGAGACTAACATAATGACCAACAGATTGGAAGAAATCAGTTCACACCACTGTTTTTCAAACCTAGCAACTTTAAAATGGGTGAATTTAGAATTCCCCAGCCAGCACTGGGGAAACACTGGTCTACATATTAATACCAAAGAAAAGAAACTTAATTGAGTGTGAAAAATAGCATACAATACAGGGGTGAAATTCAAAATTTTTCTCTACCGGTTCTGTGGGCGTGGCTTGGTGGGCGTGGAAGGGAAGGATACTGCAAAATCTCCATTCCCATCCCACTCCAGGGGAAGGATACTGCAAAATCTCCATTCCCACCCTACTCCAGGGGAAGGATACCGCAAAATCTCCATTCCCACCCCACTCTGGGGCCAGCCAGAGGTGGTATTTGCTGGTTCTCCGAACTACTCAAAATTTCTGCTACCAGAAATTTCTCCAGAACCTGTCAGAACCTGCTGAATTTCACCACTGATACAATATCTTTAATTTCACATGCGAGCAAAATAATGCTGAAAATCATTCAATATAGATTTGGATTCTACTGAAAAAGGGGGATGCTAAATATTCAAGCTGGTTTTGGAAAGGTTTCCAAACAAGAGACATTATTGCTGCAGCATGCTTATACATTAGTCCCTTGGGAGTTGGGTGGCATACAAATTTAATAAATAATAATAATTAGAAAAAAAAGAATACATAGTTTATTAAGTACAGAAAGATTTTTGGTTGTGTCAGCCATCTCAAGCTGTGCGTAAATGGAAATCCCGGACCATTTCATTGTCCTCAGGGAGTCCAAGAAAGTTACAGTTTGGATGGAACATAATGAAACACATCGGTTCCAGGTCAGCAAGGGAATGAAACATGGCTGTGTACAGGTAGTCCTCGACTTACAACAATTCGTTTAGTGACTGTTTGAAGTTACAATGGCACTGAAAAAAGTGACTTCTGCTGTTTTTCACACTTACAATCCTTGTAGCATCCCCATAGTCACGTGATCAAAATATCAGACGTTTAGCAACTGCACTCCTATTTATGATGGTTGCAGTGTCCTGGGGTCACATGATCCCCTTTTGCGACCTTCTGACAAGCAGAATATCAGCCCGAGCCTGTAAAGATGAAGTGAGGAAAGCTAAGGCTCACAATGAACAAAGGCTTGCGACAAAAGTAAAAAATAACAAAAAAAGCTTCTTCCAACATGTTAAAAACAAGAAAAAAGTCAAAGAAACAATTGGTCCATTGCTGGGAGAAAGTGGAAAGAAGGTGACAAGCAACAGGGAGAAAGCAGAACTACTTAACTCGTTTTTTGCATCTGTCTTTACACAAAGAGAAAAAACAGTTCAACCTATCAAAAACAGCACCACAAGAAACAGATTAGGAACACAAGTTAAAATAGGGAAGAAAATGG
>QLTV01003124.1:2534210-2546687 GCA_003457575.1 Thermophis baileyi
TAATACCACTTTATAATGCCTTGGTAAGGCCACACTTGGAATGCTGCATTCAGTTTTGGTCGCCACGATGTAAAAAAGATGTTGAGACTCCAGAAAGAGTGCAGAGAAGAGCAACAAAGATGATTAGGGGACTGGAGGCTAAAACATATGAAGAACGGTTGCAGGAACTGGGTATGTCTAGTTTAATGAAAAGAAGGACTAGGGGAGACATGATAGCAGTTTTCCAATATCTCAGGGGCTGCCACAAAGAAGAGGGAGTCAAGCTATTCTCCAAAGCTCCTGAGGGTAGGACAAGAAGCAATGGGTGGAAACCAGGGGTGGGTTCCTCCCGGTTTGGACTGGTTCTCCTGAACCGGTAGCAGCCCGCTGGTGACATCACGATGACGTCACCGAACCGAATCGGTTGGTGCCGGTCCGTGGGGGCCGCCATCTTTTTCTTTTCTTTTCGATTTTTTTTTTTGAATTTTTTTTCCCTCTCTCTTCTGAGCATGCGCAGAAGCCAACTTCCGGCACTGTGCATGCAGTCGCCATCTTTTTTTTTTTGGCTTTTTTTAATTTTAATTTTATTTTTTGGGGATTTTTTCGTACTGCGCATGCGCGCGCGCCCACGAGGTGCACGCACGAGGCGCAGGAGGGAGCGAATCAGCAGCGAGGTAAGTAGGAACCTACCCCTGGTGGAAACTAATCAAGGAGAGAAGCAACTTAGAACTAAGGAGAAATTTCCTGACGGTTAGAACAATTAATCAGTGGAACAATTTGCCTCCAGAAGTTGTGGGTGCTCCAACACTGGACGTTTTTAAGAAGATGTTGGATAACCATTTGTCTGAAGTGGTGTAGGGTTTCCTGCCTAAGCAGGGGGTTGGACTAGAAGACCTCCAAGGTCCCTTCCAACTCTGTTATTTCTATTTCTATTTCTAAAATCAATGGGGAAGCCAGATTCACTTAACAACCATGTTACTAACTTAAGAACTGCAGCAATTCACTTAACAACCTTTGGTTACTTGTGGTAAGAAAAATTGTAAAATGGGGCAAAATTCACTTAACAAATGATTCACTTAACAACATAAATTTTGGGCTCAATTGTGGTCATAAGTCGAGGATTATCTGTAATCTCTTCTTTTTATTTAACCTTTATGCTGAATTTACACTGAGCGACGCTATATTGGAATAAGAGTATGATTTTAAAGCTGGAGGAAAACCCATCAATATTCTGCACTATGCTGATGACATTACTCTGATAGCTGAAGATGCAAAGAATCTGCAAGCTCTAGTAATGAAAGTCAAGAGCACAGTGAAATAATTGGATGTGATTAAGAAGGTCAAATTAATGACAAGATATACAGCAACCAATATTAGGACTGATGAACTGGTAGCTGTTGATGAACTATTAGCTGTAAGAGAAGCTTGTAAAGCAATAAAGAAACCTGGTAGGGTAGCAATAATGGTCTCTGAAAAGGTGTTCAGAAATTGTTCTTTATCTATATGTACAAAGATTCGAATCGTGCATGCAATGGTTTTGCCCTGTGACATACTATGGAAGTAAAAATTGGATTTTGAAGAGCTAAGATAGAAAAGTACTGATGCTTTTGAACTTTGATAATGGAAAGGGCTCCTAAGATTAGCATAGGGTAGCCAAGAGTTCTCATCAATCCAGAGTTCTCATTTGAAGCACAAATCATTAGACACAAACTATTATATTTTGGACACATTAAATCAAGTCCTACCTCCCTTGAAAACAGGAATAGTAGCAACAAAGTACATGGACTCAGTTGTAGCAAAAATAGATGCTCTGTTGGGAAATCTGAAGGGCCAGTTTGGGGACAAATAATTCTAGAGAAGATGTATATACGGTACAGTATTTGTATTTAGACATTTTAATTTGTTTAAATGTATTTCAGAGTACTATATGGGATGACTACAGTCGTTACATCCTGATACAGTAAATTATTCACACATAGCTAAAATATGTAATTTATCAGACATGAAAAAGCATATTGTAAATGCGATTTTGATTTAAAAAATAAAGTGCATTCTCTGAGCATTTGTATACTGAAATTCATCATGGAGTCAAAGAAATACAAATAATTAGCTTTTGTCCCCTTTCTGAAGATTTGCATTTGCATTAATTTTGTGTGGATTTTCTCTCTAGTTAAGATTGATTCAGGAGTTTGGTTTGCTTGGCTGATGAGAAAGATGTGAATGTTTTGGCACAGTTTCGAAAATTGATAAATATTTTCTGCCACCAAGCAGAACAATTCAAGGTGATGCAGCTGTTATTGTCTTCCACTGTCTTCCCCTCAACCAAGGCTATTAGAGCAGGACTAAAAGAAGGAAAATACCTTTCCCTTTCTGTTAATTGAACATTCCTTAGGTCAGTGACTGGTAGTCAATTTGTAGAGGCCTAGGTAAGTTCTAAGGTATGTTATCAAATTAATATCCAAGATATAAGCCTCACTAAAATGTCTGTTAGAATTAGAAACACATAACAACAAAGAAATGGGTGAGTGCTAGGCTCAGAAAAAAGAATTAGGATTTACTTTAAAAAAATTAACAATAAAAGTATAGAAGGAACAATGGGTATGCTGCTCATTTAAAATGGGGACAGCCTCATTGAAAAATAGCTTTAAAAGAGATTAGACAAAGCTTTGATCACAATGAGCATAAATGAACATTCAAGTGCACTATATGTGTCACTATATCTAGAAATTTGGATATATTGAAATCCTTCTTTAGTCCTGCAAGATAACACCTCATAACCTGGTATGTGCATAAATGTTTTGAGTTGAAACCAGCTTTCCAGGAATTCAAGGGAAAAAAGGAAAAGGAAAAATATCCAACAGACCCTTCCCTCACTACTCCACTCACCTCAAGGGGGGAGAGTCTTCTTGGACGAGACAGAGAGGACTAATCTACAGGCCAACTGCATATCTGATCCAAGAGCCACTGTTGGAGCTTGCATTAATAGAGGCATCCATTAGACTGACTTCTGCCTGCAATGACTAATAGAGTATGAAGGGCTTCAACGTTATTTAATCAAGTCCTTCCAGTCTGACTTGACAAGAGAAGTTGGTCTGATTTGCTGGCAGGTACCTATTGGCCAAATCCCCAAAGTAGAATTTTCCCTGAAATGAACACCAAAATAAGATTTCTGTAGAATGTTTCAGTTTTATCTCATCAAGATTGTTTAGCCTGGTATGATTGATGAGTCCAGTTAATATAACTAGTCAGATTTAACTCTCCGTCTACAGAGTGTTTTTGATGGAAATAAACATTGTTTTAGAAGTGAGGGGAGAGGGCTAATCAAGAAGCTTCCAGTAGAGTAATGGAATTAAAAATACATTAGAGTGGTTTAGATTAGATACAAAATGGTTTCTGATGAAACAGAACTGCAGAAATACTGGAAAAAGTCTTTTAGAGATTTGTATGAGAATGATACTGACATGATGAAGAATAAAACTAAAATAAATACTCTAATATTAGTAATATTAGCAAAATTACTAATTGTGATGATAGCAATACTGTATTGCATATAAATAAAATAATAAAAAGTAAAAATGCTGTCAGAATACACATTGTTAAAGAATGGCTACAAGTATATATTGTGCAAATGTTGTAATATTTTGATATAGTTTGCTTCTGGAGTTGCAAGGTGACAATTTTATGTACAAGGAGACTACATCTATATATGACATTTAAAGAAAGTCTATACAAAGGGGAAGGTGGAAAGAGTGAATGTAAACATTACATATAGATTAGTTTACATTGATTTGGGAAGGTCTTTAGAAGAACTATTATTGAATTAGTGGCAGAAGGTAACAATGGTGGAAGTTTTTTCAAGCTTCCTAAGCCTACATGACTGATAATTTTGGGTGCTTGGCTGACTGGGAAATAGAAAATATTGGGTGGGCAGTTCTGCCTCGTTCTATATGATTTAGAGATACATACTATTTAGAGCAGTGGTTGTCATCACAGATCCCCTTTAAATATCTTTTGTGACCATGGACCATGGCCACGGACTCCCAAAACCTAACTCAAATTTAAATCATAATATTTCTTCAAGCTTTTGCAGGCCACCTGTGATAACATCATGGCCCCCCCAAGGATCTGCAGACCATAAGTTGAGAACCATGGATGTAGTAGAGGGTTATAGTTCTCCATCTCGACCATTTCAGCCTTCCTAGCATCAGTTTGCATTTTAAAACTGCATGCTCCAACATGGCCCATTCCAGTTTGACACTATCCTATGATGATTAGAAGGCAGAGCACAGCAACAGTAGTAACTTTCTCCTATTCACTACCTCTCACATAATATGGAAAAGAGGTGAAGGGTGGCTTTAGATCAGGCTTTTGGCTTGCCAGGGGCTGCATTGCGTGAAGAGGAATTGTTTGGGGTTGCATATAAAATATATAACATAGTTAATGTACATATATGTATATATATGTGAAGTGCTAATACTGCTTTATACTGCACTGATAAGACCACACTTGAAATACTGCATCTGTTTTTGGTCACCACAATACAAAAAAGATGTTGAAACTCTAGAAAGAGTACAGAGAAGAGCCACAAAAATGACTGGGGGACTGGAAGTTAAAGCATATGAAGAACGATTGCAGGAATTGGGTTTGTCTGATCTAGAAGGACCAGAGGTGACATGATAGCAGTCTTCCAATATTTGAGAGGTTGTCACAGAAAACAAGAGGTTGACCTATTCTCCAAAGCACCAGAGGGCAGGACAAAAAGTAACGGATAGAAGCTTATCAAAGAGAGATCCAACCTAGAACTAAGGAGAAACTTCCTGTCAGTGAGAACAATTAATCAATGGAACGGCTTGCCTCCAAAAGTTGTGGGTGCTCCATCACTGGAGGTTTTTAAAAAGAGACTGGACAGCCATTTGTCCAGAATGGTATAAGTCTCCTGCTTGGGGGCTGAACTAGAAGACCTCCAAAGTCCCTTCCAACTCTGTTATTCTGTATTTTAACAAATAATGTTATAAGTTTATGATCTCGTGGAGCTGCATTACTAGCTGTCCAGTGCCACATGCAGCCCACAGGCTGTGGGTTGGATACACCTGATTTATATTTAGGCGTAGGTAACTTGATGGCAGCAGCAAAGGGGCAACTTACAGTTCCCAATTAAACCTATTACTAAATAATACCAAGTTGCTTTGATATGCAGTATAACCTTTCAGTCGAATTAGCCTATCTGGGATGACCCAGTCCCTAGACAAGGAAGCACATTCAGGTTGTTTCATGCTACTTTTGGGAAGAAAAACTGTACTTTATTCATAAGCCTTTCATATTTGTTGCATCTTTATTCTCTGTCTTACATAGGTTGTCCGTCTGTTTCCTGGTTTTGACTTTGGTTTGCTAGATTCATTGTTACAGGTTTTGAAAATGCTGTGAATTTAATACAAACAACCGTTTTAATAATAATGATCATAATGACCCTGGAATCACTTAATCACGTTTGTTTGTTTCTAATCGTCTTGAGGCAGTAAATTAAAAAAAAAGGAGGTGTAAACACTGAAGACGACAAGTATGTCGAGTGTCGCTGCTACTTGGTACTGGTATTCACAAGAGTCCACTCTTCCCCGCCTCGGTCTGAGTAGGAGGAGGGTTGCCTCTTACTGAGCGCGAAAAAGGCTGTCGGCTTCTCTTCCGCAGTACGCAGTAGCGTATCTCAGCTCTCTTTAGGACCTGGGGGGAGCTTTGCGTTGGTGTCCCCCGTTCTCTGTGCAGGGTTGTAAATTCCTTCTGTCAAGGCAGCCCAGCCGCGATTGCAGTGGCAGCAGAAGCTTGGGAGACCCGCTGCTGTTCGATCGCCTAGGGCTGTAGCGCCTGGCACCGGCTCCCAGTCTCGGTCCGCACCATGGTGGGCCGGCGGCGGCGGCAGCAACCGCGAATGGTACGATTCCTACTCTCTGCCGGTTTTCCCGACCTCCCGTGTATTTTTCCCGCCACCACGAGGCGAGACCTCGCCGGCTACAGCCCACCCCTCCGTGGAATCGCCGTCTGTTGCTTCTGCCCCCTTTCCCTCCGCGCCCCAAACTCGCTGCTTTGATTTGTATCCAGGGCGTTTTAGGTAAGAGGCCAGCGAGGAGGGAGGAAGGCAGGCAGGCGGACTTGGAAAAACAGCCGCTTTCCGGAGGTCCTGCCGCCGTCCCAAATTCGACGGAGACGCCGGAGGTCACCTTCCTCCTGCCTATACTGCTGCGTCGTCCGGAGGTGAGTCCCAACGCAAAATAGTGGCGGAGGGAGGGCAAGATAAAGCGACGAGGCACAGTCCGCCAAACGTCTCCAAACGCGGGGAAGGAGCTATTTTATCCCGCGTTGGAGCGATTTATAAGTGGCGCAGGACCGTAAGCAAGGACGGAGGGCGAGAGGTCGTTCCCGGGGTGGACCTTAACCTGGGACTTGAATTTCGTCGGAAATGCGGTGGGGATAAGGCGCGGACTCGCCTTCCTTTCTACAGGGTTAGGGAGCTGCCCACCTTCGATTTGTAGCCCGTCGCCAGATTTTCGGAGAAAGAGGCTGTCCCAGTTGGGCTTCGCTCTCGATCTTTCGGGATCGTCATACCTGGGACTCTGCATGCCAGGCACGTGCGCGCCCGTGGAGTTCCGGACTCTCAGCCCCATCTTGCCTCTCCTGGCGTAAGAGCGAGTAAGTGCGTCTGGATCTGAGCGCTCGTCCAGTCAGATAAAGTTGCTTGCGCTTGTGGTCTTTTGTACGCACAGACTTCGTTGCCGAGATGCGCCAGTTCTGCATTGCATTGCATTTAGCATGCGGAGGACATGCTTAGAGAAACAATACAGGAGACGCACGTTAGGTTCTTTCCTTCCTCTTGGTCCTCAGTATGTCCTACCAGTTTATCCAAATAACTCATACAGTGTACAGTACATTTCGGAAGCTGTACATAGATGACGCAATATAAGAAAGAAATGTGGAGTGGCTTGAGGGCTGGCTGAAGAAAACACACTTAACTTTTGGCTGGGGGACCATTCCAGAAACAACCGATTGAATTGAATTGAATTAAAAATTCAATATACTTAATATTATTTACATCATAAATTTAAACAATTTCTCTCAAATTGAAATTTACCTCACTAGCAACTTTTGGATAGGCTCTAAGGGCTGTCCCCTTGGAGCTTCATTGCATTCCTGGGGCACAGAGGGTATTTATTGTGATATATGCCAAGAGTGTGGCGATTTGTAAGTATGTTTTAAAATAAACAAATGCTCAAAAATAGATACTTGATGTAGATTTAAATGAGGGACCTCTCTGTCTGTCATTTCTAGATTTCTGTAAAGATAGCTATTAGAATTGAATTCTTAACATTCAGGAACTAGCTTCCAAATTGGAGATTTTTAATTCATATTTTACAGTGTTTACTGCATATTTAGATTGATTGATTTGTTTTCAGGTGGGGGAATCAGGTTTGAGATAATACTTCTGATATAGTTGATTAGGGAATTAATGTAGGCAACAATATTGGGTTTAATATTACAGTATTTTAGTATTAGACCCCCAGATTGATTTAATTGTAAGAATATTTTAATTTTAGTATGTTAATTTTAATACCTGTTTTATTAATCTTTATTCCTTTTATAAATGCAAACTGTTTTGCATGTTTTGGCCTGTAAGAGAAACTTAAAATAGTACTCAGATTTGGTAAAATTATTCAAAGTGGCAACTTGTCTTTGACTCTGATGTCAGTATCAATATCTTTCCTCTCCTTTATCTACTGGGTTATAATAGTTGATTAGTAATGAAAATCTGATTTTCCTTTTTTAGTGCATGGGAATCAGCATAACTTAGTGACAAAACAATTAAACTGAACGAGAAATAGTACATTCAGATCTTGTCGCTGCTATGATCTGGGCTTCTTCAGAAAAGTAATTGTCCTTTCTTCACTTGTTCCTTTTCTATAACGTAATAAAAGTGTTATTGGGATGTGATCAGTGAGGTGTAAACAAGGATATTTGCATAAAGGAAATTCTATATTGCAATCGTCTAAACCTCTGTATCCCAGAAGAGCTCTACAAATGTGGAATGGGGGGATGAAAAGGGGGAAAGTCCAGTAGTGAATTTTTGCACACTTAGGCCTTTCCAAAAAGTCGTCTCTCTTAGAAGAGGATTTTTTGGCATAGACAGTCTGTAATGGGCAGTGTTGGTGCGGTAAATAAAAGG
Organism: Thermophis baileyi; assembly: GCA_003457575.1. Lineage (NCBI taxonomy): Eukaryota > Metazoa > Chordata > Lepidosauria > Squamata > Dipsadidae > Thermophis > Thermophis baileyi. The sequence continues at coordinate 2,542,399 of QLTV01003124.1, forward strand.
AAAATGCCTTAAAAGGATAGGTTCTTTAAAAAAAAAAAGGTGTGTGGGGTAGGCTAGTCAGAGAGGTTTCTGCTTTTATTGGCTGTAAATGAAACACAAACTCTTTTACAGAATTCTGAACAAGCCTGAACTCAAAAATGACTTTCCTCAATAGGCAAATGAAATGTTTTAATAATGTCCCTTGCTTTTTGATAATTAAGCAAAAATCGTGAGCCCTATGGTTGCTATGTACCAATAGGTGATCATGGTGAAGATGATTTATTAAACTTGCATGCTACCCAACTCTCAATGACCCTTGATGGCTCATAATAATAATGAAACAAAGAACTTGCAATAAAACATAAAAAATAAAGATGATAAGGACAATGAAATGAGGGATTTCACTCTCCCTGGCCAAAGCTCTGGGTGGAGAGCCAGGTTTTTCTGGATCTTTTAAACAACAGCAGAGTGGTGGTGGTGGGGGGGGGACTTGTTCCACAGGGCAGGCACCACTACACAGAAGGCATGCTTCTGAGATCCTGAGAGATGACATTGTTTAATCAAAGGAACCTGGATCAGGCCAACTCAGCAGGATCAAACCCACAAGGTAAATGTTATGGGAGACAGGATGTCCCTCAAGTAACCAGGCACCATATCATGTACAAATAAAGGAATAGTTAAGATTCTGTTGCAAATATACTGAGAATTTAAGTATCTTTATTTGAAACCAACATACTATATTCTGCATAAATGTACCTTGGGTACATAAAAAGAGTGAGATGTAAATATTCAGCAGCTCCTGAATGGTTCACAGTCATGTACACACTGTTCTGTGCAGAATTAACAGCTGAGCATGTTAAATTTTATTTCTTGCATAAATAGAACAGAAATTGATAATTTGTGGTTGACCAATTATTTAATAAAGAATCATTATTTGAATTAAATTAGTGTAGATGTATCTAAATTTGCAGTATTAGTTCACCAAAAATGAATGAGTGACAAAAATATATGAAATGTTATTAATGCTGGGTGGTGTATGGATGGTACGTTTTAGAAATACCTTGCAACATCTACTTGGTGAGATATTATAAAAATAAAATGGGACATTTTAATGGCACCAATGGCTGCACTATTTCAATGTGTATTAGGTAAATCATTTAAGTGAATTATTATACAACAGAACATTGTACCATTTCTGACGCAATAAGATTTAGAAAGTCTTAGCTTTCTATTCTTTGATTTTTGTTTTGTTTTGTTTTAAAGCTTTTATTCTAGCATGGAAGAAAATGAAAGACAGGTTGTTTAAGATGTAGCCTAGTAAAATTCTTTGGCTTCTGTTTTTCCTTGATCTCAATGCCAGCTTAGGCAATTCTAAAATGTTCAAAATGAACATTTTTGAAAATATTTTATTTATTTATATTTATAAATTGGAAATAGCTTCCCCAGTATCTAAGTATAATCTCCAATTTGTTCTTTATTTGCCTTCTGTGTAAGATAGAGAATTATACTAGTATTTCTGTCTTTCATCATCTACTTTGGTAGTAAATACAGAACAGACAATGTTCTTCATGACAAACACAATACGTTTGTTGAAAGTATTGCTGCAAGGTTATGATGGAAATGGATTGAGAAAAAAATCATGGAGAGTAAACCTATCAATAGACAAAACCCAAGACTGGGACTTCTAAAGCAGAATGCCCGTGAATCCCAGACAGTGGGGGTAGCAACAATGGTGAGTTGTGTTTTCGAGATATCTGGCAAGTCTCTTTGCTCTGATATAGCAGAGTTTTAAAGTTGCATAAATGTAACATAAAATTGTATAGCTGAATTGCCTTTTAAGGTACTTGGTAACACAGTAATAATATTGGTCATGGATGCTACAGATAAATCTTGGTAGTCAATTTCAACATAGTCTTCTAAAATTAACAATGTTGCTATTTGTTCATTGAATATTGACTAACTGATTATGAAATCCATTGTCATTTACATATTATAATATAATTTTTTCTTCTCGTGTATATTTAAAGCAATTATTATGGTTTGTAAATGTTAATTTAGTTAAACAGAGGAAATAACATATTATATTTGCTTTAGTATTTATATGTTTTAATTTTTATTACCATATCAGTAAGGCTATTAATCTCTATCACATTTAACCAGACATGATCCTGAATTAGGATAATCTCCCCACAAAGGAAAGTAAAGAGTTCCTCAAATACCCCTTATAGTTGTTTTGTAGCCGTACAAATTCTTGGAAAACATATTTTCAACTGGAATTTTTCATATTTAAACTTTTGAGCGTCTACAGCCTGCTTATAAATCTTTTAATAAGCTTGTCCATTTCTAATGAAGATCATTATCAGTAAGACCTGTACCAGGATTTGCGAAGTCTTAAAATGAAAAATAAAAATAAACATATATTACCTATGGAGAAAGCTATTAATAATTTTAATAAAGCTCTTAAAACACTTTATTATCAGTACCATTATTTACTTTTAATTTTGGCAATGGAATATATAATTCATTACTGGTTTTTTGCTCAATAATACAGAGGTAAAATTGAAATGGAATAATTATTTCTTAAAACTTAAAAGCTCTTCTGCCTAATCTCTTGGAAGTTCTATCTGGCAGCTTCCAGAGACAGCCAATTTATTTAGTTATTCATTTACTTAATATATTCATTCACAGCTCATCTTTTTACTGTGGCCCTATCCACGTTTTACTTTTAGTTCCATGCTTTTGAAAGTTAATTTCTTTTCTGAAAGCCATATACTGTAGGTCTGATTATTTACTGCATCTCATAAACAGCTGCTTATTCCTGGGCTAAGAAAATAATTTTGTGCAAAGCATAAGTTAGTTGACGGAATACTGAACTGTAGGAAGAAATGTCCTTCTGGGTTCAGTTCCAAGTGGGAAAAAGACACTGGATTCATGGAAGTTGCTTGGAAAGAAGGTTTAATGGTGGACAGGAGCACATGGCTTGAGTTCCTGAACAGAAAAGGGCTGAGATGCTGAGAGTGCCTTGGTTTTATGCCCTCTGTTGGGCATTGTCTTTGAGCTTGTATTCTGATTGGTTGTCAGACTCCCATGGGGCCATGCAGGGGCAAATCTGTAGGCTGTGTTTTTGAGTTCAAGTTTGGCTGAGCCTTGCTGGGTGGTGGTGTAATGAAAGGGCTTTGGGCAATTCCTAATATGGCTCTGTCTGAAGGAGGTAGATCTTTGTTATGTAGAATAGACTGGCCCAGGCTATTAACAAAGGTGTGTGTAGAGGGGGGGGGCTGAGTTTCTGCTTCTGTGAGTTTCTACTTCTCTTTTAGGGGAAATATTCTGCCTTTTTAGTATATCCTAAAATATTTCATTCCTCTAGGAGGGGTGGGTGGGTGCTAACTTCCTTCAGAACAAAAAGACAATATTTCTGAGTTAGTTTAGGAGGGTGGCTATAATTCAACCCCACCTCCCTCCAATGTAGTACTGGAATTCATACAAAAGCATCAGCGATGATGGTTCCCATTTGAACACATTTGCAAAGGGCAGCCCATCACCTCTCTGATTTATTGGCCCCACGGTTGATTACTGTTAGAATTTTTTTTTTCTTAACAGTTAACTGCAATCTGTCTTTGTATTAAAGGGGCACTCCATGATCTGCCAGACATTGACCAGCTAGGTAGTGCACTTCCTGACACACTCAATACCAGCATTCAATGCCATCATACCGGACATTCTTCTAACCAAATTAAATCAGCTAGCGGTACCTGAACACCCTTGTAAGTGGATCACAAGCTTCCTAACAGACAGGAAGCAGCAGGTGAAGCTAGGCAAAATCACATCAGATACCTGTACAATTAGCACAGGGCCCCCCCAAGGCTGTGTGCTCTCACCACTTCTCTCTATATACCAATGACTGCATCTCAAACGATCCATCTGTTAAACTACTGAAGTTTGCAGATGATACAACAGTGATCGGTCTCATTCGAGACAATGACGAATCTGCATACAGACGGGAGGTTGAACAACTAGCCTTGTGGTGCAACCGGAACAATCTTGAACTAAACAACTCAAAACCGTAGAAATGATGGTAGATTTTAGGAGAAACTTTCCTATACTTCCACCTCTTACAATACTAGACAACACAGTGTCAACAGTAGAGACCTTCAAGTTTCTAGGTTCTAGCATATCTCAAGACCTAAAATGGACACCTAACATCAAAAGCATCATCAAAAAAGCACAACAAAGAATGTTCTTTCTGCGCCAACTCAGGAAGCTCAAACTGCCCAAGGAGCTGCTGATTCAGTTCTACAGAGGAATTATTG
>QLTV01003124.1:2549203-2566990 GCA_003457575.1 Thermophis baileyi
TCTCGCAGTTGCTCTCGCTACTGATGGTCCTCTCAAGTGTGGCGTAGCAAGCATGAATGCCTGAGGAACTTGCTGTGGCTGAGCTAAAGGCACTTGTGGTTGGAGCTGAGGCTGTTGTGCAGGCTGTGCTAAAGGCATTTGTATCTGTGGTTGCTGTGCTTGTGACAGAACCTGTGGCTGCTGCACCTGTAAATGTGGCCTTTGTATTCTGGGTGCCCCTTGCATTTGAGCTCCCATATGTATGCTGCCTGCTTGGGTGCCCTGCACCTGTCTCTGCTGCAGTAAATCCTGCTGTGTCTCTCTTAAATCATGACCTCGGTCAAACGATACATCAGCACCACCAGGGGATGCACTTGGATGTACATGAAGAGACATTTGAGATATCTCTGCTTGCACGCCATCACTCTGCTAAACAAATAATTCCCTCACCACTGTCAAACTATTCACTAAGGCTGCATTACTATTACTATTAGTCTTCTCATTGTTCCTATCACCCATCTCCTCCCACTTATGACTGTATGACTGTAACTTGTTGCTTGTATCATGACGATTTATATTAATATTGATTGTTTCCTGATTGCTTATTTGTACCCTATCACAATCATTAAGTGTTGTACCTCATGATTCTTGAAAAATGTATCCTTTCTTTTATGAGAGCATATGCACCAAAGACAAATTCCTTGTGTGTCCAATCACACTTGGCCAATAAAGAATTCTATTCTATTCTATTCTATCATCCCAGATGGCCAAAAAAATATCTTTGCTTCCTGAGTAGGACATGCCTCATAGCAGATAAACCAAAACACCCTCTTTTATGGCTAGGAGAAGAAAAGTTTAATCATTTCAGAATCCTATTTCAGAATACTGTTCCTATTTAAAAGGCCTTATCTTGAGACATGTAAGAGTGATTGGACAGGGGGGGGGGAATCACTGGAAGATGTACCTGGAAATGGAGACACATGACCTCAGGAACATCCTGGAAGTCAACAGAAAAAAGCCCTACTCTGAAAAGCAAAGGGCAGCTCTCCAGCTCTATGGAGGAGTAAAACTATTTGGGTTGATTGCAAACAGAGCTAAGTAGGTTTCTCTAAAAAATGGAGGAAAGGAAAGGTACTCCAAATTGGGACTCAGACAGCTCCTAAGCCTAAAAAATAATTTTTAATTCTGGGTAGATTACATAGTTGTAGTACCAAATCTGTGCCCATGAAATATGATCTTAATACAATATAAACACTACTTCTTTACCATATTTGCGTGATTCTCTTTTTATATAAATGTGAACAAGTAAGCTTTTTTATATTAAATGATGTGTTGGCTGTACTACAGCATGGATGGGGGAGTGCTGTGCGTGCTGAACGAAGTGTATCAAACTGCAGGGTTTACAGGATGCTGTCTTTGGCTTCTGCATTTATTAGAAGCTCCAGACCAAAGCCTAGCACACTGATTCTTCCTGCAGTGATATCATTGGAGGTACAATTAATGCTCACTCTTTTAAGTGGAATGAGTTTTTAACCAATTAAATTAAAATTGTTTTTTTTTTCTTGAAGACAAGGACTTAAGTATTTAAGTAGTCACTTCTGAAACACTATAATTAGAAAACCTCAAAGGGATTGGTTGTAATAATGTTGGAGAATATTGGTCCCATCATTGCACTTGAACTCTTTGATTGTAGTTATTCATAAAATAACTGTAAAAGTCATCTGTTTAACCTGTTTTGTCCAAATTATTAATAGTGTTAAATCTGTGAAATGAATTAGTGAGTTGAAATAATACATTTAAAAAAAAAAAAGGACAGCTTTTGATGGAATGCTTGTATTCTACCTTTTGCAAATATATTCCTTTCCAATTTATTTTATATCTTATAATATCTCTAAATGTGAGTATTATTTTGTATATGTAAGAATGTCTGAACAATATTAGCTTATCCAAGGCCTAGTTCAGAGAGGTGATTTGAGCCAGATGCTTCATGGATCACCTCTCTGGCTCTTGGACCTTACGCTGCATTAACTGTCCAAGGATGTAAAAAACTTCTCTGTTGTAAAATAATTTTCAACACTATCTTCAGTTCATTAACAACGAACATTTGTACCAAATGCTTTAGAAATATGATTTGCATCTGCAAGGGCTAAATTTATTTTCAGCTCTTAAGAGCTGGCATTAGATCAGCATAAAGGTGGATGATTATTTCCCTTCTATAATGAGCCTTCTTTTTCTCTCTCTCTCTCTTTCTCTCTCTGCCTCAGGAAAATGGAATAATTTTTTTCTATGTGATTTTTGTCAGACAAATGACAATTCATTGAGACAACAGAGGAAAAGGAATCCAGGATGGATGGCTTAGTTAAACAGAAAGGTGTGCTTAAAAAGCATAATAAGGCAATTGACACCAAGAAGAAGAAGAATGGGTTGATTAACACAAGGAACTTAATGGCTGAAAACAGGGAGGGGTTGGTATCTGTGTATCCAACTGCTCAGTATCAGGGTCGGCCAGTTGGGACTCTCTATCCCCCAAATGACCCAATACAACAGCTTCTTGATCCCAGTACTCTGCCACAGACAGTAGAATCCCGCTATCATCCAAACATCATCCTCTACTCAGAAAGCATGCTACGATCGTGGGGAGAAAGCCTGAGTGCAGAATGCTGTGAAACAACCTTTATTGAGGACAAGTCACCCACCAAAGGCTGCCTGGATTATCCTGAAGGCAAATTTGTCAGTCTATCCACAGATGAGATTAAGATCCAGACCCTCTCCTATGATGTGGAAGAAGAAGAAGAAGAAGATGATGATGATGATGACGACGACTTCCAAGAACTAGAGGTCAGGGAAGTTTTCTTGGTATATTGTCAATTGCAAATAATATGGTAGGATAAATTGTGGTAGGATACATTCTGTTTTAAAACATGCTAACCGTGTTAGCATTAGTTAAATAATGAAATAATGCCCACCCACAGAAACAGCTTGTTAAATTAGATAAATCACTGTTACTTTCTTCCTTTTCATTTCCTTTGCTGCAACAGATGTAACAGCATCATTCAAGTAGTCCCAAAGCAGAAAGAAAGAGATTTCATGTACAAAGATGATTCCCACTTTGCTTGGTTGACTTTATTTCCATCAGAAGCCAAATTCAGAATTGGGAGGTGTGGGCAGGAAACCCTAATTAACAAGGTGTTTTTGTCCAGGCTGAACCTTTTAGGATGCAAGAATCCATTGTGTAGACCAGGGGTCTCCAACCTTGGCAACTTTAAGACTTGTGGACTTCAACTCCCAGAATTCCTCAGCCAAAAGCTTGCTGAGGAATTCTGGGAGTTGAAGTCCACAAGTCTTAAAGTTGCCAAGGTTGGAGATCCCTGCTGTAGACAGTGTTAATTCAGAAAGAAAGGGTTCTTCTGATTGTAGAAGTTCAGGAAATATTGCCCTATTTGCAGGGCTGATGGTTAGAGCAGAAATAAAGGTGAGAAAATATTTTTTAACACATACAGTGACCAATGTGAAAAGTGCAGAGCTCCTGTAACTTTGATTGTATATATAAAAAATGCAGCAGGTATGGTTTACATGATAAGCTACAAGCTATAACTTTCATCCTCTACAAACTGTATCTGGATAGGTTTCTTGTATGTTTATGTGATTGTGATTGTGTTTTCATGGAAATGTATAAAATCAGTATAGATGGGCAAAATCTAATCTCTCTGAAATAATTCTGAGATATACAGATACTTAGAACCTAAGAAATGCTTCCTGGGATCAAGATTTTAGGAGATTTCTGCAGCTAATAGAAGAAATTGACCAATCTATCAGAAGATTATTATGTACTTCATGGTTCATAGGACAAAATTAAAATAAGTCAGCTGATATGCTCACAAGTGTGAATCAGCTTTAAGATCTCCAAAACTGTTGGTTTATTTAGTTGGTTCGCTTCTTAAAACAGCAAAAATTATATACCAAAATAAAGTCCAAAAAGGTTTAAAAGAATAAATTGTATAATTCAGAGCACAATATGGAATAGAATAGAAAGATTCAGACATTACTGAAGCAGCATAAGGAGTACCATGTTGCTTTTGTGACAAATTGTAGCCTTATACAGGTAGTCCTCAATTTACAACAGTTCGCTTAGTGACCATTCGAAGTTACAACAGCACTGAAAAAAGTGACTTATGATCATTTTTCACACTTACAACTGTTGCAGCATCCCCATGGTGACATAATTAAAATTCATTTATTTATGATGGCTGCAGTATCCCAGGGTGATGTGATCCCATTTTGTGACCTTCCGACAAGCAAAGTCAATGGGGAAGCCAGATTCACTTAACAACCGTGTTACTAATTTAGCAACTGCAGTAATTCACTTAACAACTTTGGCAAGAAAGGATGTAAAATGGGGCAAATCTCACTTAACAAATGTCTCACTTAGCAACAGAAATTTTGGGCTCAATTGTGAATGTAAGTTGAGGACTACCTGTATATCCATCTATAGGATGTGAGTAACTAGTATTATGTAAAGTATACTGTAAAATAAAATATTATTAGATGTTTCTCTAACAGTTGTTTTTAAAATCTAAATCCTTTATTTGGGTTTTGAAATGTATGTGGAAACACCTAAATTAGTGGGAAACCATTCAAGTGTTAAGCATGCTTGTTGACCTTATGTCAAAAATTCTAGCAGGAGTAATTAATCTCAACCCTGGCAGTCTGATGGGTTAGGATGAAATAAAGAGAAGTGGCTTTCTTGCTTTATATCTTGGCCATGCCCATTGTTGAGTTTGGCTCTACCATTGCCAGCATATTCTGAAGGATTGTGACTTTCCAAAGCAGTTTATCAGCTCTGTCCCAATAGATTTATCCCATCTTGACAAGATTGTAGATAGTAAATGTGATCTGAAAAATCATTTATCATTTTGTCCTGATTTTTTTTCGTCCTCTCCTGCTCTTAAAGAACAATCCAAGTCAGTTAATGCCATAGAAATCAATTGATTTCAATTGAGGGAATTTAGTAAATAAATTGATGTACTGTTCCTAAAGTATTTATTGTGCTATATGCCTGCATGTTTTTTGTGATGCTTATGAAAGATATGTTGTAATATATTTATTGGACTTTAAGGTATGATGAGAATATTATTTTTCTTGTAATAGGCTAACAGAAACATGTAAACGCTTGTTTACCATCTGAGTGTTTAATTTTGCGGGATTCTTATTTGTAATCTGTTAGCTGTATTGATGCATTGCAATTCTTGGGGTCCCTTACCATTAATCGTACTGGGGAGGCCTGATGTTATTCAACAATATCTGAACCTTGATTTCAGACTTGATATTCTTACCTAAATACCAATTTATTTCCAGAACATTATTCAGATGCAAGTTTCTTGATCAATAATTTTGTTATACAGCTGCACCAAGGATCTTTTTCTGTTCCAGCAATATATTTAGTGCCCAACCAATAAAAAATTCAATACCAAAAAAGGAGCAATTTACAACATGTAACAAAACAAAAATAAGTACTGTAGGTCTGTGTGCTTTCTGGATTTCAATTTTAATATTTTTGCAGTAGCAAAAATAAACCCCCAAACTACTTTTTTTTTTACTAATACAAAGGTAATATGCATTCTGTGGATGCAATCCTGCTAATATTATAATTAAAAGGGAAAAAAATGAAGTTCACATGAAACTGAAAAATATTCTGTTCCAGTTCTTCATTGATTAGGAAATTTGCATTCAAGCATACAAGGACATCGCTATCACTTAAGCTCTTGTCTTTAAAGAGGTTAAAATGTCGCAGGGAGGCACCTGGAGTGGAAGCCAGCTTTGTCTCTCTATGTGGGACATACAATCAAATAAAATACAATCAAATAATATTTTAAAAATGTAAATGAAAATAAACATTAAGAAATAAGATACATTGATGCTTCCTGATAGCTGTTTAATAAAAGGATAAGTGTTCACAAAAGGGTGACAACTTCATGATGGAAACCATATGACAGTGATGGCGAACCTTTTTTGGCTCGGGTGCCAAAAGGGTGCGCGCGTGCGCGATAGTGTGCGTGCACGTGCCCACATCCATAACACAATGCCCCCCCACCCATGCGCACAACCCCTGGCTGCGCATGTGCATGTGCACAACCCCCCCACTCTGCATGCGCACTGGCCTCACTGAAGCCTCCGGACTTCCGGTAGGCCCGTTGGGCTGTTTTTCGCTCTCCCCAGGGTTCAGGAAAGCCTCCTGAAGCCTGGGGAGAGGGAAAAACAACCAAATGGGCCAAACGGAAGTTCGGAAATGAACTTCCGGTTGGCCCGTTGGGCCGTTTTTCGCCATCCCCAGGGTTCAGGAGGCTTTCCTGAAGCCTGGGGAGAGCGAAAACGGCCGAAAACGGCCAAAAATCACCTGGCCAGCGCACGCATGCACGCTGGAGCTGACATAGGGAAATGCCTTGCGTGCCCTCAGATATGGCTCCGCGTGCCACAGGTTCGCCATCACTGCCATATGACTTACATACTTGCATTGTATGTTGGCACAAGCGTAAAAGGCTGGGCTTTGTGCTGCAGTGTTGATTGCAGCAATAAAGGTGTGGCTCATTGTGGCTTGTATTGGCTTTATAAGGACTTACAGGCTCAATTTATAATACCTCATTGAATAAAATATCCGGGAAATACTGATCTCTTCTACGTACAACTGTTATCAGACCAGTACGAAGTAATTTCTCTGAATGTGGCCAAATTCTGTTACGCTGTGTGCAAAATTAGGCAGACTCTAACTGCTCACTGCTCATCACCAATTGTAATACAGTGTTTTGTCTTTTATTTATTTTTATTTATTATTATTATTATTGTTTATAATGCTTTTATTTGTAACGCTAAACTATAACTGTAATAAAAATTGATTGATTGTATTGGATGTCTGTGGGAGAGGTGATTAGCTTGTGATAAGCCAAGTGTTGAATATATTCTGAAGGGACACAGGTATTGCTGAAATGCTAGAATGAAGTGCTACATTCAAACTGGATGCAGTTATTGTTTGCTTATTTGAACTGAAGTAATCAAGGGGTCAATTAATGAAATTGCTTTCCTTTTTCATTGTCCCTGTCTGTGGCTTCACTTAAAAAACAACAACACAGTTCCTTGTGGCTCAATTTCAAATCACTTCAAATCAAGAAAATATTCAAGTTTTCCCCTTCATTTGGCTGTCTCTCAACTGCCTATTTGGCAATACTACCGTTAATTTCACTCTGGAGTCTAAGGACATTTTTTAAATAATGTTTTTTCCCCCTGTCTGTTGGCACCTAATGTATAGCTCCAAGTCACTTTTTTTAAAGAAAGATGCTGGGTTTGACATTGTCATTGTCAGCAGTGTGTCCCAGGAGCTGTATCATTTTGAAATATTGATCAGAACTCTTAACTTGTACTCCAAATTTCCGTCTTATTGGGATTTATTTGATATATCCATTTTGCATCCCCCCCCCATTCTAGTGGCATGGTGTCCTTGTGGTGAATACACTCACCTCCCACTTGTAAGGTTGAGAGTTCAATCCTAGGTAGTGGCAAATATTTCTCTCTTGGCACAAAGAGAAAATATCTGCTGCAAACTCCACATGGCGTCAGGAAGGGCATCTGGCCAGTAAATGCTGAGCTCCATTCAGTCGTCCTGACTCTATCTCAAAATAAGAGATTACAGGGTCAAAAAGGAGTTTTTTTCTTAATGACACTCAGATATCTTCTATGATTCCCTCTTGGCAAGTCCATTAGATATTCCCACGATTTATTAATCTAAACCAAAATCTTACAGATTGTTCTTCATTAGCCTTCCCCAATTTGGTATCCCCAATACCCATAATATTAATCAAATCAATTAACCTTAAACCTTGGAATTATAGGAGATATAGGACAACTGCATTTGAAAGCAGTTCTATGCATTCCAAGGCATTTTATTAAGATTTATAATGCATAAACACAATAAGGAATAGGCAAAAGTACTTGATATTGTTGAGCCTAGATTGGGGATAGGAACTGGGTTCCAGTTCAAGTTCAGTATAAAATCTTCTGACTACCACCTTTAAAACTATATAGCTTGGATCTTCAGAAATAAAAGGACCTTTCTTGGCTAGGATGGCCTGAATTCACATGCAAGGGTTACCACCTAACAGAAGGCACTATAGAAGGGGGGGGGCTGATGATGGGCACTCTTTTTTGAAGGCTCCCCTTTTATGTAACAACCTGCCCTCTAGGCCCTCTGCCCACTGGTTTCCATTCTTACTGCTTTCCAGCAATTGGTAAAGACCTGGCTCTTCTGAAGGACCTTTGAGTTGATTACAGATCCACCAACATTGAAATTAGCTTATATTTTAGTTACATTAGTATTATTGTATATTTATTACTATAAAGTGCCTAGAGTCTCACAGTTTTGTGGAGTTGTAAGAATATTAAACTCAAGGTATTTCTCCCGGATGCTCCTTGGGGTGAAATGAAATTAATACACTGAGTGAAATTGTGTAGTTGGCCAATAGAAGTAGGAGTAGAGATAAGAGGGTATGTAGTCTATATGGTGGTTGGATTTGTATATTTTATATTACTGCTTTTCTCTTAAATAAGGGAAGGCTGCTGTATTTCCAGTTTAGATCTAGTTTCTCTGACTTTTCCCTAGCCTTATTTGTTTTGCTAATGTCTTTTTAGCTACTAATCATCAGTCAGATTGAAATGAATTCAAATATCTGAGTGTCTCAGTGTCTCACTGTCATCTTCTTCCAATCTCATCTTACCGCAATAGCTGATCAAACACTGCTATAGCCACAGTGCAAGGATTTCATTAAAACATTGTTTTGAATGTAGGAGTATTCCATGTTACACAGATGTATTATTATCTGAACCTCACATAAATTTACTATTTCAAGTGTTTGGGCTGTTGGCAACATATATTTTATGTTTTACTCATTTAGTCTATTAGATTTTTAATAGATTCTTTTTCTGTAGTTGCCAGCTGACAAAGCTGGGAAAGAATTTTATTTGGTTGATGAGTGGCATCTGGTATTTTAATCTTCCCCCTAGCAAATTAAATGTTGTTTGGCATTTGGCCTTTTGTTATGAGTTGTACTTTAACCATCTTCAGAAGATCCATTCAGACTAAAATGTGAGCAGAGCCAAGTAAGTAATTCTAATGACAAAGTCATATGTGTCTGTCTGGCCCAATTTATTGCTTTTGTATATACAGAGAATGCTTGCAAGACGAAAGGCTTCACACATACAAGAGTGTGTGCCAAGGCATATATTCAAGTAGATGTGTTCCTTGACCCATGTAGCCATGGTTCCATGCTGATTGAGACCATCACAAATCAACCCATAATACCGATAGTGGGGATATGTTTCAGTGTTCTTAAATAGTGTAGGGATGACTTTTTACCATTATGACACTCATGGTGATTTCCCTCTTTTAAAAAGCTGTTGCTGCAAGATGTTGTGTTCTCCCTGTGATCACTATGTTGGAGAATAGGATGACCCTCCTTCATCATAATTTTAAGAAATGAAAAGTTACCTTTTCTGTAGTAATTTCTAATAATGTCATCCTATCAGAATTTTTTTTTAAAAAATATGATTCTTCTAAAATGTTCTTTCATTGCAGGAGAGTACAAATATCTCTTATCCATAATTTCAGCCAGAAAATTCTATGTTGCCTTGAAGAAAATGGATCATAGGTATGCCTGATGCAGAGAGAAAGGGCTAGTCTTGCCAGTAACTTATCTACTTCATGGTCCTTTTCTCTTGCTGTTTCAGAGTGATTACTCAAGTGACACTGACAGTGAAGACCATTTCCTTATGATGCCTCCCAGGGATCATCTTGGACTCAGTGTGTTCTCCATGCTGTGTTGTTTCTGGCCATTGGGAATAGCTGCTTTCTATTTGTCACATGAGGTATTTGTACAATTTTATTATTCCATTTAGCTTTGTATGGCAGATAGGCAATGTCCCATTAGTATAGAGATGATAATATGATAAAAAATGGATAGATAAAATTATTTTATAATACCAAAAGTTATTTAAATGTGCTGGTCCGTGAGAAAAAACTCACAGTTGAACAATCCTTTTATTACTAATCAAAATGCCACATGTTCACAAATATGCAAGAAATTTGTATGTTTCTATGTACTGTATGAATTTAAAATACCTGTACAGCCACCCATCTTATATGTCACAAATCTGGGCAACTTACAAAAACTTCACAAATATTGATTTACATTGCTAGTTTTACTTCTGATTAAATGTGCACAAGAAAGCATCAGCAAAATTGTGAACCCTTTGGGGGCTAACCTGTGATATACAAGATCGAAAAATAGCCTTCCCAGTATGATCTGTTCTGATGTGTTGGGAACAAAACTCTAGCAGTTCCCAGGTAATTCTGAGAATTGGTCTTAACCCATTTGGGGGATATGAAACAGGGAGGAATAGCTGTAGTCATGCTTTAATAACATATGCATCACATATATGCGTGTTTTGATAATGTATTTTCCATCCTTTTTGGTATATGAGTGAATTTGTAATTGACTTACCTTTCCTCTTACACTGAAGTTTTTTGCATCCTAAAATTATTATTATTCAGTCATTTCTTTATTTTTTTGACCCAATGGATATTATTTCCTTGAATTCTTCATATAATCAAAGAATCATAAGTTTAACCTTGTGTCATCAGTGATAGTATCTATTTACCTTGTTTTTTTGTCAGTGTCTTGTTCAACTGGCTTTTTCTAAACATCAAGGTCTTCTCCAATGATTCTCAACCTCACATTAGGTTCCAACATATCTAAGTGTTTGCTTTGTTATTAGTTTCCAATGAGCAGTCTAGTTTAGTTCATGTAATATTGAATGATTTATTCTTCTGCAGTGCAGGATATTTTCCCAGCATCATGATTCAAAGTGATAATTTTTCTTTGTTCAACCTTTCTCATGGCCCAGCTTTCCCAGCCATATCTTGTGCATACCTTTGCTGTCAATGTGATGCCTTTAATATTTTGTCTAAATTTGTTGCAGACTTTCTCCCAAGTAGTAGACACCTCTTTATTTAATGGTTGCAGCAACGATCCCTGTAAAATTTTAAACCTAGCAGGATAAAATCGATTTCTGTTTCTGTGTATATTTGCATTCAATTGTCTGCTGAAATAATCTTTTTAAGCAGCAATCAATTTTTGCACTCCTTTATTTTCAGCAAGACATTCTCTAAAACATCTATCAAAGTATCATCAGCATATCTGAAGTTGATGTTTTTCCCAGCAATTTTAATTCCATTTTCTGTCTTTTAGTCCATAATTTCTCATGATATAGTCTGCATATAAATTAAAACACAAGGTGACAGTATGCAGTCTTAGTGCACTGTTTTTTCCATTTTTGGACCAAAGTTTAGTTGTTCCATATTCTTTTCTAATTGTTAATTACCAGAAATTTAAAGGCTATCCACAGTATGCTGTGGTCTACAAAGTAAACACACTTGTATATTCAATAAAGGGGAATAGGTCTTTTTAGAACTCCCTTCCCTTCTCTGCTATCTACTGAATGTTAACAATGTGGTTTCTGATCCCTGCCTCTTCTGAATCCTGTTTGGCAATTTTTGTTCTATGTATTGTTGAAGTGTGGATTGCAAAATTTTGTACATTATCTTACTAGCATGTGAGAGAAGTTCAATTGGTTAGTATATTCTTGCCACTTGTTAAGCAATTAGCTTCCTTCTGCTAATGCACTGCAGAAATTCATTCATGAGGTCATTTAGCCTGTGCAAGCATTTAACGCTTATTTTTTTCTGAATTGCATTCAACCTTGATATTGTGATTTCACAGCAGAATATATTTTCTGTACACTGCAAATAGTGTACAGTGCAGTAGTGCAGAGAAACCTATAGAATCACAGAGACATCCTATGCAGACAGATGAGAATAACAAAGACAATGAAGAATGATCAGTGCTGAAGGATCTAAGACCTTAACAAGGGAATTGCACCTTATCTCTACTAGTATCTCCTGCTGAACAAGTTAGCTTGCCCTGTGCTGTTAACGTTCTCAACTTAGCATTCTTGTGCTTGCTGTGACTTCTGTTTATTAAAGTTCTTAGTCTGCTATTGAAAACATTTCAGCCTGGAGAGGTTTTTAAATTGGCTCATCAGTCATTTTGATGCCAACCATAGTCTCACTATGGGTTGTTGTTGTTTTTTTAAAAAAGAGGAAAGAGTTGAAATGTAGTTACTGCAGAAATGCCCTTCAGGACAGCAAAGAAAAGAGAATTGGGGTTTTACCTCATCCATATGAAATGCATGTCTCTGGTGGGAGAATTTGCATGAAGCTTGGCTACTTTAGTGTTACAGCATATTCTGGACCAAGATTTTGCTGTCTTTGAATTCCTCAGAAAGAATTAATTTTAATAACAAAATTTTAACATTCACTAACTGAAGCCAGATTACTCATTTATTTTATTTTGTGTGTGTATAGCTGAACATATTCTAATCTTAGATTTATTTTCAGTTTCAGCATTGCTTTGCTCACAGCTTCTTTATACAAAATCCACCCCTCCCTCCTTCAAATTTCACTGTCTAATTAGGCGAAGCAAATAATGTATTTGTTCTACCAACCAACCCCCCCCCCCATGCTCTTATGCAGCTTTTTTTTTCATTTGGTGAGCATTATGCAGAGTTTTTTGAAGGATCATGTCCCTTGCCAGTACTTAAGAAAGGACTCAGCATTTGAGTGTGCGCTTTTTAGGACTAATTTGGTTGTATTGACTAATATATACCCTGTTTCCCCCAAAATAAGACATCCCCTGATAATAAGCCCAATCGGGCTTTTGAGTGCATGGCAATAAGGCCAAGCGCTTATTTCAGGGTTCAAAAAAATATAAGACAGGGTCTTATTTTGGGGGAAACACGGTAGACTCAAACTAATATAAAGTCCGAGAGGAAAAAAAAAGAAATCAGAAAGAAAGTGAAAAGTGCAGGAAAGGAGAAAAATAAAAAGAAAAGTAGAAAAGAAAGGAAAAACCACAACGAAATGGCTTCCGATCTTTTTTACAGCAGTTATAAGTGCAATTATAAATTCACCTTTTACTCTAGGCTGTTGTAACATGACTCTTTCCTGTCAAATCATCAAAATTATAAATCATA
The DNA here is from genome assembly GCA_003457575.1 of Thermophis baileyi. NCBI lineage: Eukaryota > Metazoa > Chordata > Lepidosauria > Squamata > Dipsadidae > Thermophis > Thermophis baileyi. The sequence goes on from QLTV01003124.1 coordinate 2,562,317, forward strand.
AGTTCACTTTTTTCTGTTTTATGCAAAAAAGTGCTGAAGGGTTTTCTAGTGACTATATTTTTTTAAGGAAGACCACTTCCTTTTGGAATCATACTTTTTAAAAATCAATGCCAATTTCAAAAAAAAAACATATTTCAGTTGAACAAATGGTATGGGATAAAAATGTTAGTCCTGTTCTACAGTCCTGTAATTTCAACCAAGTTGCTACTAGAGGAAAAAGAAAGAACCTAATCACAAATTTCTCTAACTTAGCCATAAAGTGCTATCCAAATATATGTACAATTTAATTATGTTGGGATAAACTGTAAAATATTTTGTGGACATATGTCCACTATACTGTGGTCTCTGGGCTTTTCTATTGCTATTTGATAACAATAGTGGCCTTTTTTATTCTTAAAATGTGGAATGAAGTTGATTTTAATAGTAAATGTGTTGGAGGGGGTAATAGATAAGAAAAGAGTTAATAAAGAGTTATCTTAGAGGGCAAATGGTGGAAGAAACACATTTCTGGTCATACTCACAAAAGATCAGCTATTATTGTCTCCAAGGTAAGAATGCAAATCACAGATGTTATGCCCCTTGAAAATGTTGGACTTAAAAGCAAACACTTATTTTATTCCATGAAGTACATGAAAGACGGTTTCATCCATGCAGAAAAAAAATGAGAAAAAACTTTGGGTGTTTGAGACAAAATAATGGCCACTAAACCCCCAAATTTTCTATACTTTTTTTTTTCAAATTTCTTCATGCTATTTCCTGTTAACTGTCTGCCATGTCTACAGTCACTAATGCAAACTTTATCTATTCTTGCAGACAAACAAAGCCATTGCTAAAGGGGATTTCCACCAAGCAAGCTCCAGTTCAAGGAGAGCTCTCTTCTTGGCTGTGCTATCCATCACCATTGGAACAGGCATCTATGTAGGAGTTGCTGTAGCACTCATAGCTTATCTATCCAAAAACAACCACATATGAAATTTGACAAATTAGACTGCTACAGAAAGCTATAGAGGAATGATATCGTACCTTTCAAATATAAATAGTTTCGAGAGTGAGAAGGGCTGTCATAAATTTATACAATCTGAATTCCGAAGAAAAATGTTCTGGATCTTTTTTACTTTTCTGATTTATTTTTAGTATTGGCAAAACTGTTATTGCAAGAAAGCCATGGGCATTTCCAAATATCAAAAGGTAGCTTCAGACCTTGTTTGTAATTTGTTTCTGGTCTAAATTAGACTCAACTCCAAATTTGGGATCACCTGTCAAAAAATAAGAGTCATCTGAAGTTACAAAACTAAAGATGGAGGGTCTGAAAGTGGTTTTGTTATCCCAGAAAGCTAATTCTGGATTTTGGATGACTAAGAACTAGTAACTGGCTTAGTGCTTATCCATGACTAAAATACAAACAAAGCTGCAGAATCGATGTAATGTAGGAATAGCAAGGGACTGTCAATTCTTTTATTCAATCATAATCAGAAAAGGGCCACCCCTGAGCCAAATGAAATGCAGTAGCTGAGGTGGCAGATTTTGGTGTTATAAGGAACAGCAGAATGGGAAAGTGAGGGTTCCAGTTATAGTATAAAGGTGTTACATACTTTGCATAAACTGCACTGGAATACACAGAAGCTGTACAACACATAACAGTGGTCTTGTGCAACCCTGTTCTTTGACTCAGTGTAGCTTACACAGGAATATTTCTACACAGATGGTTCATAAATGATTTAATTGAACAGCTTTGAAGTCAAAGCATCTTGTGCTGGTTCGCCCTGCTCCTATCCCCCCCCCCAAAAAAAACCTCGCTTACAAAGCATGCTATTCTGGCAGCATCTCTTTTCCAGAGAGGATTTTTTTCTGCAAGTAAATATAAGAAACCCATCCATAAACGTCATGGCAAGGCATGAAGTATCTATCACTGAGAAACCAGCCTACTGGCACAAAAATGTTTTCTTAGCTTACAGACTCACATCTGAGTAAAGCTGGAATATGTTGGAAAATGTCTCTTGGTACAAAACATGAATAAGCAATGGTCTCATATTGTAAAGAATGTATTTAATATTAAAAAATTGTCTAAAAATCATGATATAACATATCTCTTCTAATGGTCTTTTGCTCTCTTGAAGCAATCTTTTCATGTGGCATTTTACAGAATCTTATAAAACCATTCACTGCAATGAGATAAGGTATTATCTGTCTTGATTTTTATCAACATTATTAATCCAAGGTATTTTCAACATTTGAGGATGTTTAAAATTTGTTTACTTTGGGATTAATATATTTTCTGTAAAAGCTCCTAAGCCTATGAGTGAAAACTGCTATTAGATTGTAGTTTAGATTGGGAAAAGCAAAGTGAGTGGTTGAAGTTTCAAGGAAATCTTGTCCAAATACCAAGTCAAGTCAAAAGACACCAATATAAATTCTTTTCAAAATCTGGGCTTTACTAACAGCTTGGTTTAATCAATCATAGCTTTTTCCCACTCTTTTATAAATTGTTTGGTATCAGTTCTTAAACTCAACTAATGGAAATACCTTGGATGGATCTGCCAGTTCATATAGTTACAGATCCTACCGGGGAGGGCCAAACAGGTGAAGGAAAGTCAGATAGTAGACCGCTGACTGGTGATGGCAACTTTTGATGCTAGTAACACTACTGGCTGCTGATAATTATTATATTGTGCTTCTTCAGTGATCTATCATTGAGGAAGAACTGCATTGCTTCCATAGTCACTTTAAAAGTAATGTTGCTCCTATACTACATGTGGCTTGAAATGTCTAACAGCTGTTGGCTGAGTATAATTAGAAATTGACATTAACATATTGTGGATACAATGCTGTTCAGGGATATGCTGAGTTGATCAAATTATAATCATTATTCCCACAATACCATGAAGTAAGATGCCATGTTTGTACATGGGACTGACAAAGAAAGTGACTTGCCCTAGGCCATATATAAAGTCCATAGAAGAGGTGAATTTTGAAACAAAAGTCTCCTGAAGAGAAACTTCACTCCTCTCATTGGCCAAAGTATAAGTTTATTCTTATACTTTGAAGTATTTTGCTGAATGCTCAATAGTTTAAAGATTTCCATCCAACATACCTGATGATAAAAAATGTATCTTCTTTCTTTAACATTTATTCATGTGAGGAGGAGGAGGAGAAGGTAACAGCAAATAAATTGGAATTTTGATGGATTTCCATGCAAACAACACATCAAAGAGTTTCTTAAAAACATTTCCTTCTCCCTGTTACCATATATCAGTTTTATGACAGATTTACCAAGAAATAGGGCATGTTTTTCAAGAAAGCATTTTTAATAGAAACTTATACATACTAGTTTTATGTCCATGCACACATGTATTAATTTGCAGTGAAAAATAGCCAGGATTTGAAACATAAATGTTTCTGATTTGCATTTCAATTATTATAATTTGTAAAAGACACTAAAACTAGAATACCAAAAAGAATCTAGTATGTGCTTCACTGAGTATAAAGGCCTTTGAATGTGTCAACCATGTCAAGCTTAGGAAAATGGGTATCCCAGAACATCTCACCATCCTCATGCAAAACCTATATACAGGACTGGAAGCCATTGTCTAGACCCTGGGTGTCAAACTTGCGGTGTCACATTGCCGTCACATGACGTTTTGCAACATTTTCCCCTTCACGGAGCTGGGGTGGGTGTGGCCTGTGTGTGACATATCCGGCCCATGGGCCGCCAGTTTGACACCCCTGGTGTAGAAAAAGAAATAGCAAAGAAGTGAAAAAAGCTGTATACTCTCTTCTTATTTATTTAGTCTATATGCTGAATATATATTGAGGATGGCTAGAAGAAGATGAACTTGGATTTAAAAAGAAACAATTCATGTTTTCCCCCCTCTAAAGAAACATCAATAACCTGTGCTGTGTTGATGGCACTATTCTGATAGTGGAAAATGTAAATACAAGCTTTAGTAAGGAAAGTCAAGAACCATAGTAAAAAAGAAGGGACTACCGTTAAATATAACGAACAACAAACTAATGACAACAGTTACAGCATGAGTTCCCAACCCTGGGGCCATGGCCCACTACTGGCCCACGGCCTGTTGGGAACTGGGCCGTTGAAGCAGTGGTTCGGTGTGTGAAGCTTCATTTGTACATGCATAGGATTTAAGTTGCGTGTGTGAAACCCTTCCCCCCCTGTCACTAAAGCTGCTGTTGCCAGTCCACAGAACCAAAAAGGTTGGGGATCCCTCAGTTACAGCAACCAGCCTTAAGATTGACAAGTTGTGGATTGATTCTGTCTTTTAGAATTAACTTTCAACATTAAAGGAACCAATAGACTAATACTTAGTAGGATAGCAACGAAGGCCTTGGAAAAGGTATTCTGATGCCATGATATGTCTATATCTACAAAAATCAGAATTATGTAGGCAGTTGTTTTTCCTATGACTTTCTATAGACTTCAAGGAAGCAGGATAAAAAGGGTATTGAAGCTTTTAAGATTTGGTGTTGGAAAAGGCTTTTAAAAACACTACTTATTTTATTTTTATTTATTTTTATTTATTTATTTATTTATTTTTGTCAAGCATGTATAAGATAACAGATATAAGTATAAACATGTTTATGAATACATTAAATGGATACAAATAAATGGGGACATTAGGACAGGGACGGTAGACACGATGGTGCACTTATGCACGC
>QLTV01003124.1:2567224-2585867 GCA_003457575.1 Thermophis baileyi
TGGAACATTGGGACAGGGATGGTAGGCACGCTGGTACGCTTGTGCACGCCCCTTACAGACCTCTTAGGAATGTGGTGAGGTCAACAGTAGACAGTTGTCTAACCTTAGACAACTAAGGTTAAAGTTGTGGGGGTTTGGGGAAGAAAACACAGAGTCAGGTAGTGCATTCCAGGCACTACAAGAAAACAAAAATTGGATCATACAACAAATCAATCCAGAGTTCTCATTTGAGGTACAAATGACCAGCCTCAAATGTTATATTTTGGGCACATAATGTGAAAAATCAACTCCCTTAAGAAGTCCCAAAAACTGGGGGAAATGGAGGGAAGAGAAGAGGACAATTAACAGCAAGGTGGATAGATTCAGGTACAGAAGTGAAGGGTGCATTATTGGAAGATCTAAAGGGCCAGGTTGGGGGTAGATCACCCTGGAAAACTTATGTGGTTTTTAAAAGTCAATACCAATTTGGTGGCACATAATCAGAATGTGAAAAGTAATTTCCAAGGTCAACATAAAAGTTCAATTTTTTTTAAAAAACCAAATAAAAATACATTTTAAAGACTTCACAATGGGCACCAACACTATGAACCAATAAAATAACAAGCACATTGGGAAAGATATATAATGTATTAGAAAACAAGTGTTCCATAATGTTCACTTTTAAAGCTAACTTTTTTCAGGCTAAGAAAAACCAGCCCTGAATTAATCAGCTGCAGATATCACTGATTTATGGTATTAAGGCCCAGTCCTGTGACAATTCAGAAGGCTTCTTTGCAAGTCTATCAGGCAGAGTACAAGAACTATTTATCAGATGGGAAGTTGTCCTAAATCAGAAGCAGTCTTGAATAATGACAAAAAGAATACAAAGGTACTTTCTGTACAGAACAATACATGGAACCTGCAGTGATTCACTATAAATATAGGCAAAAGGAGCCATATATGAGTTTGGATAGTTTCAGAAAGATCAGACAATCCTCCCCTCCTCTTTCAGTAATTAAATTTAAAATAAAATTGTATTCTCTCCAATATTATCTTGTCTGGTGGGGATTTACAACTACATTTTTAACCTGTACCTGGCACATCTGATGCCCACATTATCATGCATTCCTTCCATCCCTGGTACAATTTGTGCTGTTCCCACAGTCAAACTCTACTTTGCCCCAGTGATAAAACTGGTAACTTTTTACAGTTTTAATGCAAAAAACCAACTGATGGATTCCTCTGGTGGCCCATTTCATCCAGCACTGCCTGTCAATTTCATCAAAGATTCTGAATATCCTCAAACCAATAAGTGGGGCAAAGGGACATCTGTAATAGGCAACATGATGTTTCCCCAGTGTCATAAAACCAATAGAAAATAGAATCATGGAAACATCCTTATCAGCAGAAACAGCAGAAAACCTGTAGTGCAGAAATGGAGGCTAGACTATGAAAATCTCTTTCCTGTTTAATTATCCCAGTACTAGACCTTTTTAAAAGATCAGTTTAACACTCTCAAAAAACTGTTAATTATGTTTAAAAAGAAGGCTAGTTCTTGTCTAGAATACCAGTAAATCCATGTATACAAGGAGAGTGCATAATGTTTGATCAAAATTACCCAGGCAACTGGGCATATACTGTATATCCCAGTTGCTCACTGTGTCATTGCCCAAATAGTTAACGAAGCACAGCAGATCGTTCACCCAGCAAGACTTGTATTGGAAGAAGATGGAAAATGCTACATATTTTGAAACTGGAACAAGTAAGTACAAGTATAAGCTTCTTCCACAGTTGAAGATGATCTGATAAGTATGTGTCCTCTATATACGGTTAGTGAATATCTTTATGCTGCAGTTGGGGGAACATGAGGATGGGCTCCTAGGCAGCTTTGCACAGAATGGGACATATAGGCTTTGAGCGCCTAAGTAGAATCCCTGCAAGTAACATATAAAATATTTTAGTCATCCAATCATTTTTGGAACAATATAACAGTAATCGGGATAGGGTCTATCAGTTCAGCAATGGCTGGATATTGTTTGGGTGCTCTAAGAGGTTTTCAAACTGAGAACTTGAAGATGTTCTGTGAGAAGCGGGGGGGGGGAATTCACTCAAATGCAGCTTTTTTGGGAGGGGACGGCCTAATCAGTCTTGACTCCTCATGACTGCTTGGACAAGTCCTTGCAGGGTTTTTTTGGCAAGGTTTTTTTAGAAACCATTGCCTCCTTCCTAGGGCTTAAAGAAAATGACTGGCCCAAGGATACCCAGGTGTTTTTGTACCTAAGGCAGGACTAGTCTACTGGTTTCTACCCTAATGTCTTAACCACTACATCAAACTGGCTCTCTCAAATAGAACTAGTCTTAAAAAAAGGGTTAAAGTTGTTCTACCAGAAAAAAATGTTATATTTGCCATTTTCTGGCAATTATTTTTAACCGGCAGGTACCCCTGCCAGTCCATAAAAGTTTGAAGTTTGAAAGCCTTTGCTCTAAGCAGCTGGGGTGGCAGTGGAGGAATGCTTTAAGAGGACCAAATACAAAAGAGTATTTCTCTTTTAGATGTGAAGAAGGCATTCTTTCAACTTTCATGTAAAGTTTCTGCAGCAGCATCATAAGAATTCTGTCCCTTTGGGGGGCAAAAGTCACCTTTGGAGCTGAGCCATTTAGTAGGATCAAGTAACATCCACAATCCACAAGGAGAAATCCACAATTTCTCCTCCCCTTGAACACGTTTAAAGAAACATTTTTTAAAAGTTACTTGGTCTTTCCTGCAAAATCTCCTTGGCCCAATGAAAATAGGAAGATGAAAGAAATACTGTATTGTTATTTTTTTTTTTTTGAAAAGGTACATGCTGCAGCTCTTGAGTATGCAGACTCTGTGTTGCAAACACGTTACTCCCACGCTCAAGCAGAAAAACAAACCTGTCTGGACAACCACAACGCAAGTCTGTCGACTCTTCAATTCAGCACATTCATTAATTTTGTACTGATTGGTAGCTACTATACTGAACAAAGAACTCCTCCAAAAAACGATTGTTGCAAAATTGGCACTAATTTATCCTTATTTGTAAATACATATATTAACTAGATAGCTGAATAGAAGGACTTGACTGTCTAGCCAAAAATTTTGGACACCTACCCCTGTATATTCCTGCTGCTCTTCCTTTCCCTTTATCATGGGCAACAGTGGCAACAATGTTAGTTACTTCTACTAAGTCTCACAGTCACCCTGGTCACCATGTGTCTGGACTCTTATAATGCGCTTTACATGGGGCTGCCCTTGAAGAGTATTCAGAAGCTTCAGTTAGTTCGGAACAGTTTTGCGCAAGCCTAGACTTGCATATGTGTCACCTCTTCTGTGGGAGCTGCATTGGCTGCCAATTTGCTTCTGGGCACAATTCTTGGTGCTGGTTACATGGCTTGGGGCCAGGTTATTTGAAGGACCGCCTCTTCCCAATTACACCCATCCAATCCACCAGGATGGGAAGGCAAGGCATGTTCCCAGTTGTATCGATTAGGGATTGACACTTGGTGAGACCACAAAAAGAGCCTCCTCGGTTATGGCCCCTTCTTTATGGAACATCATTCCTTATGGTTGGTCCCCATCCTGTTGCTTTTCTGAAAGGTCCTAAAAACAGTTTCGTCACTGGGCCTAGGAACCACCAATGGAGAGGGAGAGCCTCCAAGTGGTTGATTTGATTGTGTTATTGCTGCCATGGGGGTAGGGGGATTTCTTAAATGGGTCTTATTATATGGTGGATTTTTTAAAAATTTGTAAACCGCCCAGAGTCACCTATATAATTTTTTAATAATAAATAAGTGATATGTGTGTAAACTTATTGGGATGTAGTAAAACTCACTTCTGAGTAATTGTGCATGTGCATTGTACTATAACTAAAATTAAGTTTTGGAAGTTACGTTTTAATGACTGTAATACTATCAAGCTAAAATTCTTTAACCATTTAACTTGGAATGACCTTCTGTGAAACACAATGGAGTCTGCTTCTGAAGAGGACTGCACTGTAAAGTCTCTTTCCAACACATTTTGATGAATTTTTAACTTTTCCACCGCTTTCTGTATAAATACTCTTTTTCAGAAACTAGTCCTATTTATCAGGGTATTTTTATTTTAAACATATCCTTCATTTCAGCATATGCTGTATTTGTTCTTGACAAGTCCTCTCAGTCTTAGAATAGAAGGAATAAAAATAGTCTGTCTAAGAAGCCAAAAGCAGGCCAAATTTAACATTTTGTTTGGGACACTGTGTGGTCACAGGCTATTCCAGGAAGCACTTGGGAAGAAGCATCTAGGAAAAGTCTGTAATTGCTGAAAGCATTTTTAAGTTTTGAAAAGGTGAGGAAAAAATCCTCAGCCATATCAGGAAGCTTAAATAGCAATATCATCCCCATCTGCTCTCAAGTACAATCAGGGAGTGCATTGAATATTTTTTGGCAACACCTTTTTTTTTATAAGTTTGACAACTTCACACAATTCATCATCACGGGTGTCAAACTTGCGGCGTCACATTGTCATCATGTGACGTATCGCACAATGTTTTTTCCCTTCACAGAGCTGGGGTGGGCGTGGCCTGCATGTGATGCATCCGGCCTGCGGGCTGCCAGTTTGACACCCCTGATTTGTGTATGAAGGGTAGCTTGATGAATAATGTTAAGCTGATGAATAATCCAACATCTCTATAAAACATGAAATAGCATTGTTATGACAATTAGCATTGACATAGCCCACTCTTCTAACAATCACAAAAGCCCTATATTTTGCCTCCCAAAATCTGAATCCTGAATAAGTCAGCAGGAGGCACCTAAACCAAATACTCCACAAATATCACAACATCTAAGGAGAATGTAATGTTAAAGACACAACACAGGAATATTTTATTAATTTATTTATTTACTCATATCACATATGTGATTCTGAAATGAAATGAAATGAAATGAAATGAGCTACGAGATAGTTTGATAGATTGCAATGAGCCTCCCAGAACATTTTGTGCTTTGCCCGCTGAAGAGTATTTCAAAAGAAGGATAAGCTACAAGTGGACATCTTTCCGCCTGGCATTGTGTAGGTTGACAGAGTTTATTTATTTAGTGTATGGCATTGTTACTTTAGCCAGGAGACTACAAAGTGTGAGTACGAAGTAGTTGTTTGGCTGCTGACGAAGGTTGTCACAGTGGTTGACTTTGTCCAAGCTGGGAAATTCAGGTTCAGTTAGGTCTTGAAAGGAAATCTTTCAGATAAATAGGAGAAACATTCCAGAATACTTTGATAGCAAGTCATTTTTTTATTCCCAGGAAATTATATACCTGTGTACCTGTGACTTCAGCAGGACTTGAGCATGACTTGAGAGAGACTTGGTTTTTATATGGCAGAGATTCAAAACTTTATTAAATCTTCTTGCATTGCATCTGGTACATGCTAATTATAGGGCCACCTACAGAAGCAGTTTTCTCAACATTGAAATTGGGGCATTACTCATCTCTACTTTAGGATGCTGCTCAGAGTCATTTTGGAATGTAACAACATTTAAATGTTAGAAATCCATCTAATCCAAGGTATAACATGTAGGAAAAAGGTAGGAGCCAAAGATCCTTCAATAATGGAGAAATTCCAGTCAGTCCAACTGACTGTATAAAAAGAGATAAAAGCTGACTTCAAACCCATTGGATTGCTGCTATTGTTGATACCTTGTCTGGAATTTAACTGAGGTTCATATTTCTAGCAAACATTCTTCTGTTTCATGTTTTGTAAAGATTTCATTAGAAGTATTTCCTAAGCCAAATAGGACACAAACTCTTGTTTTAATTAAGGTGATGCCACATGTCTGGCTGGCATCCCACAGAGGTGATTAAGTCTTGTCTGGAAATTTAGATTTAGCTAATCCTCTGCAGGGGTTTTCAATCTTTTTCAGGCTATAGAACCTGGCAGTTTTTTTAAAAAAAATTCCTAGAACTCCTTATCGACAAGCAAAGCTCTATTTATAGGGAATTGGTAATTTAAACAAAATGTATGCTAGCTGTTTCTATTGGCTGCCTGTCCATAACATTAGGAATTACCACCTGGAGGGAGATACCTGCCCTGTCCACCTAACATCTCCCATTTGACTTTGCTTGGGAGAAGGGAGGCAGGGTTGGGGCCAATATGCAAAATGGCAGCTGTAACTTCTTTTTGCAGCACTCCATGCCCTACGAGTTTTTGTAGTAAAGCTATTGAGTTTCAATGTCTCTTTGCAAGTCCCATACTAGCACATGATTATCTATTTGACAAGTGCACTGGATACATTCTATTATTAGAGGTACTTACAATTTTTATCTTGATTTCTTTTTGCTGCTTGGTGGTTTATTTGCTAACTATACTGTACTCCAGAGTTTACTTTCTGTTGCTTCTTTTTCCTTCTTCTTACAGTTATAGATCTTGCTTCATGACTGCCCTGTTTAGTGACCATTAAAAATTCCAAAGGTGCTGAAATTTTATGACCAGTCCTTGCAGCTACAACTGACACAGCATCCCATGGTCATATGATTGCCATTTGCATGTTTCACAGCCTACTTTAGACCAGCAGAGTCAGTGGAGAAGCTGGCAGTAAAATTGCAAGATGTGGTCACATGATGTTTCAGTTAACAATTGCATCGCTTAGTGATGGAACTAATGACCCCAATTGTGGTTATTAAGCAACAAATGCCTGCATTTCTTTGCATAACAAAACTAATAAAATACCCAATAGCAGAAGATAAAAGCCATGTGAGGTTTAAAATTCAAAGGTTAAGAAAGCTGAGGGAAGGAGATCATGGGTTAGTATGATTGTAGGGAGGCTGAAGGTTAGTGTGAACACAGACAGGCCAAGGAAAGAAGGGCACTAATTGGAGTGAGCGCAGGAAGGCCAAGGGAAGGAAGGTGAGGGTCTCTGTGAGTGCAGGGAGGTTAAGGGAAGGAGGGTGCATGTTGCTGTGCAAGGAGACCGAGAGATGGAAGGCATTACACAGTGCATAGGAAGCAGAAGGGACTTATCAGCACAAAATGCAACTTTCCCTACTGGCTTCTCCATTGACTTTGCTTGTGGGAAGTCAGCAGAGAAGGTTGCAAATGGCGATTATAGGATGCTGCAACCTTCATAAGTGGAGCTGGTTGTCTTACTCCCCAAATTGTGAGCACATGATTGCAGGGGTGCTGGAATGGCTGGAACTTTGAGGACTGGTTGTAAGTGCCATTCAATCAGCACCATTGCAACTTTGAACAGTTGCTGAATGAGTGGTTGGTAAGCGAGGACTACTTGTATTGTGTAGAATATTGAGACTTATGTTCAATTTTTTTTGACACCGTCCCTTTTACAGAGATTTCTCTGTTCCTGGCCTTCCCCTGAATAAATCCATCTCTGCTCATGTCCCTAGGTGACCAAGAAAGCAAAGCATCTAAGCCATGCAAAGCTTATCTTACTTCTCCTGCTCTGAAATAATAAATAAAACAAACCCCAAGGCATTGCATTGGAACAATGAGGCAAATGCACAACAATACCAGGTGTATTTTCAGAATCAATACCTGCAGAAGTCCTCCTGAATTGAAAAGAGCCTATTTTGCCACCAAATTCCATCTCTTTCCATTACCACCACCTGCATGATTTTGTGGGAGAGCAGGTGCATATTTGGCCCTGTTACCCAACAATCCCTCTCTCTCTATTCTTCAGGCAAGAGCTTCCCAGAATATGTCCCCCAACAGGAGTATCTGTTCCCTGACCTAGTAATGGAACCCAACCAAGGCAGAGCCAAATCTGGCCATCCCTTGGCTGCATTTTTAATGACAGTTTTCTCTGAACAATATAGAGCAGACCTGTCCAGTACTTGTTCTAAAAGCAGGAATACAAGGTATTCATATACGTCACAGCAAATCAATCAACCAAGCCCAGGTAAATTCTTAGTATAAGAATGGGTAGAAGATAAGCTCTGGTGCTATTCATAATTTTCTGATTTTATGCAGAAGTTAAAATAGGCCTGAGTCTGCTCACACAAATCACTTTTCTTTAAAGGAAGGTCCAAAATAGACCTGCTATGGGCAATCTGTGAACTATACCTTACAAATTAATATCTCTCAAGGGGATTCCCTCCACACATGACTTCCAACCCACCTACCCCCCAATCTGATTAGGGTTGTGGAGCTGAGAAAGAGACAGCTTATTTCTCTCGTAACATTTTCCTGGAAGCTGCTCTTTGTCTCCCAGAGCCATCTTATGTCATCATATAAAGCTCTAGTCTAGAAGGTTTTCTGTGTGATAACCAGAACAGGATTTTTGACTTCAGAGCTCAAGCATTATTTCAGGAGATCTAGTTTAAACTTGTAAATCTCTATTGCATGATTTTCCCTTCCCAACCCTATTTTTTCAGATGCTCCCATTGAAATAAGGGGATAAAACAAAATACTAGCCGAATCCATAAAATCCTAAATCAAAATCAGTGATAACTCTACAAGCAGAATAGATAACCCTTTGCCCATTGATTTCAAATCTTCAATTACAGGAACTAGTTTCTAGAAAAACGGCAAACTTGCCATTTGGATAGCAGCATGGTTTTGTGGCAGCACTGTGGGTCATAAGAAACACCCTGAAGCGATGGCTTCCTTTCAGGATAGAGAGAAGTTGGGGTAAAATTGGCCAGCTTAAAGAAGATCCAGTTTTGCCTTTGCAGGTGGACAAGACACATAGACTTTGGCAGATAAACAGAACTCTCTCATGCAATCTTCTGTCTTTGTCTCCCACAAGCTATTATCCTTGCACTTTTTTATCTTTTATACTCCCATTTAACAGTAGCACTACTGTATGTCACATTTTTATGGCAGCAGTTCTAAGGACAGCTGGCTACAGAGTTATCATATTTTGCTTGCATAAAGTCCTTGAATCAATGGCAGTAGCAGTGTTCAGGTAAAGGCAGATAAAAGTGATTTTAAACAGACTCTTACAACAAATAAGATTAAGAGGTTTAAAAAGCTTTGTGTCTTCTATTAAGTAGGCAGTTTTCATTGCAAACATTACTGTTGCTATTGAAAGTATTAATTGTAATAAAACCTTTGAAATATAAGCAAAGTATAATTTTAAAAATACAATATCTCACCCTTCATATCAAAAGATGAAAAAGTCTGTCAAAGTCATTTTCAAAGAACTATTGTCTTGACTTGTCAAGCAATGAAGATTCATTGCTGTGAAAAAATATTCACAGGCTGCCCTTCAAATCTTATGTCATCTTTCAAGACGATCTTTTAAACTTAAAGTAAGAATTAGCAAGATTTTAATAGTTTCTTCCTAAGTAGGTGAATAGGAAAATTAAACAACTGAGAGCATGTTAAGCTGAAGAGAAAACTCAAGCCGTCTATAAAAGATTATAGAAAAAGCTAAATGGTGCTATAAGAGATGACAAATTAAAGCTGTGAAGGGGCGAGAATGCTCCATCTTTCAGTTCTATTCAATCATATCCAGTCCAGTAATTGTTCTTTTACCCACTGGGGAAAAGAAGTATTTTCCTCTAGTAGCTTATGAGAAGCCAAAGAGCCAATAGCTGCAGCCGGATAAATGAAGCAGCCTTTTGCCTGATGCCATACAATACTTCTTCTGAATCGCTCCAGAAACCAGGACATGGAATAACAAATGTCAGTTCCAGGAAGGCTGATTAATTAACCCTGAAAATGAAGCAGAATGCATGAATGCCACAAAGCAGAGACCCCAGCAGCAATGATTCTGCTACTCTACTAATTTTTCATTCTCTGCAGTTGGGTGGTGTTTTTTGTTTGTTTGTTTGTTTGTTTGTTTTTGAAAAAACAAAGGGGCTGGGATTAACTTTCATTGATTTATACTGCAGTGGAGTGACTGCACTCGGAATATTGTCCAGTTCTGGTCACCACAATACAAAAAAGATGCTGAGACCCTAGAAAGAATAGAGAGAAGAACAACAAAGATGATTAGGGGACTGGGGGCTACAGCATATGTTGAATGATTGAAATTCAATCATATCCAGTCCAGTAATTGTTCTTTTACCCACTGGGGAAAAGAAGTATTTTCCTCTAGTAGCTTATGAGAAGCCAAAGAGCCAATAGCTGCAGCCGGATAAATGAAGCAGCCTTTTGCCTGATGCCATACAATACTTCTTCTGAATCGCTCCAGAAACCAGGACATGGAATAACAAATGTCAGTTCCAGGAAGGCTGATTAATTAACCCTGAAAATGAAGCAGAATGCATGAATGCCACAAAGCAGAGACCCCAGCAGCAATGATTCTGCTACTCTACTAATTTTTCATTCTCTGCAGTTGGGTGGTGTTTTTTGTTTGTTTGTTTGTTTGTTTGTTTTTGAAAAAACAAAGGGGCTGGGATTAACTTTCATTGATTTATACTGCAGTGGAGTGACTGCACTCGGAATATTGTCCAGTTCTGGTCACCACAATACAAAAAAGATGCTGAGACCCTAGAAAGAATAGAGAGAAGAACAACAAAGATGATTAGGGGACTGGGGGCTACAGCATATGTTGAATGATTGAAAGAACTAGGTATCCCTAGTCTAACAAAGAGAAGGATTAGGGGCAGTGGTGAAATCCAAATTTTTTACTACCGGTTCTGTGGGCGTGGCTTGGTGGGCGTGGTGTGGCTTGGTGGGCATGGCTTGGTGGGCGTGGCAGGGGAAGGATACATTCCTGGGGGAAGGATATTGCAAAATCTCCATTCCCACTGCACTCTGGGGCCAGCCAGAGGTGGTATTTGCCGGTTCTCCGAACTACTCAAAATGGCATTTGCTGGTTCTCCGAACTACTCAAAATTTCTGCTACCGGTTCTCCAGAACCTGTCAGAATCTGCTGGATTTCACCCCTGATTAGGGGTGACATGATAGCTGTCTTTCAGTACTGTCACAGAGAAGAGGGAGTCAACTTATTCTCCAAAACATCCGAGAGCAGAACAAGGAGTAAAGATCATTAAAGAGAGATCTAACCTAGAACTAAGGAGAAATTTCCTGACAGTGAACAATCACCCCATGGTTTGACCTTACCCCATTTCTAAGAGGTCTGTAAGGGGCGTGCATAAGCGCATCAGCATGCCTACCGTCCAGTGGTGGGATTCAAATTTTTTTACTACCGGTTCTGTGGGTGTGGCTTGGTGGGCGTGGCTTGGTGGGCATGGCAGGGGAAGGATATTGCAAAATGTCCATTCCCTCCCCACTCCAGGAGAAGGTTACTGCAAAATCCCCATTCCCTCCCCACTCCAGGGGAAGGTTACTGCAAAATCCCCATTTCCTCCCAATCAGCTGGGACTTGGGAGGCAGAGAATAGATGGGGGCGGGGCCAGTCAGGTGGTATTAACCAGTTCTCTGAACTACTCAAAAATTCCGCTACCGGTTCTCCAGAACTGAAATAAAATAAAATAAAATAATAAAATAAAAATAAAATAAAATAAAATAGAATAGAAAAAAATAAAATAATAAAATAAAATAAAATAAAATAATAAAATAAAATAAAATAAAATAAAATAAAAAAATAAAATAAAATAAAATAAAATAAAATAATAAAATAAAATATCAATCAATCAATCAATCAATCAGTGGAATGGCTTGCCTCCAGAAAGAGAGTTTCAAGAAAAGGTTGGACAACCATTTGTCCAGAATGGTATAAGGTTTCTTGCTTGAGCAGCGGGTTGAACTAGAAGGCCTCCAAAGCCTTTTTATTCTGTGTTATATTAATCAGAAAATACCAGCAAGAGATCATAAAGATATCTAGAATACCAGCTGAAAAATAGGACTGCCATGACCATGGAATGTTACTATCAGCTCTGCCTGTTGTTACATACAAATATGTCTTATTGCTAATGGATCACAGCTCAGCTTCAGCTTGAGGAAAAATGAAAGTCAAATGGAATTGGGGCAATTTGGGATGTATTGTGATTCACCTGATGAATTCTAACCATTTGACCTGATTAAAAATTCTCCATGCATACTACCCCCAATTTGTAATCTAATTTATATAATTTAGGTGCTGAGCCCACTATGATGTAAATAATGGAGATGCTGTAAGAGCTCCAGAGGAAATTTAAGAAAACAAAAGAAGCAAAATAGAATATTAATGTAAGGCTTTTGCTATGAAGCTTGTTTGTTTACCATTTTTCAGCCTGTCAGCTGCAGATTGCAGACATTTGGAATACATATTTTCTCCCAGACATCAAAGGCAGATTTGCCACTCTGCTGCTCTATTTGGGAGACAGCAGCTTTGGGTTTTTTTGGAGGCTGCAGGGAGAACCGTGGTGAAGAGGAGGAAGAAGGTACACTAAAGGGTGTGGGAGGTGGAAGAAGAGGACAGAGAAAGTTATCAGAAATCTCTGGTTGAAATGGAATGTCCAGGTAACATTCCGTTGAATCTGATTCAATGATAGTCTATTCCAGGGGTCACCAACCTTTCGGACCTCAGGGACCACTAAATTCATAATTTTAAATCCCGCGGACCACTAATACAAATCCAGCGCACCGCTTGCTGAAGCGCCTGGACTCCCAGTGATGGGATGGGGTCCTTCAGGCACTCTCTCCCCCCTCTCCTCCCTCTGTCCCACCACTTAGCTTGGCCGCCTGTTTCTGCAACCTTAAACACTCAAAGAGCCATTTGAACCTGTTTCCCACAGAAAACAAAACACCGGGATCTCTCATCTCTCTCTCCCCCCCTCTCTTTGTCTGTCTGTCTGTCTCTTTCTCTTTCTCTCTCTTTCTCTCTCTTTCTCTCTCTTTCTCTCTCTCTCTCTGTCCCCCCTCTCTCTTTCTCTCTCTCTCTCTCTCTCATCTTTCTTCCCCCTCTCTGTCTGTTCTGTCTCTCTCGTCTCTCTCCCCCCTCTCTTTGTCTGTCTGACTCTTTCTCTTCTCTCTGTCCCCTCTCTCTCTTTCTCTCTCTCTCCCATCTCTCCCCCCCTCTCTCTCCCTCTCTTTCTCTCTCCCCCCTTTCTCTCTCTCTCATCTCTCTCTCCCCTCTCTCTTTGTCTGTCACTCTCTCATCTTTCTCTCTCTCTCTCATCTCTCTCTTCCCCTCTCTCTTTCTCTCTCTTTCTCTCTCATCTTTCCCCCCTCTCTCTTTCTTTCTCTCTCCCTCATCTCTCTCTCTCCATTTCTCTCATATATATCTCTCATCTCTCTCTCTCTCTCTCTCTCTTTCTGATTCTCCGGCGCTCTCTGGGTCTTGCGGGCACTTCTTCGGCCTTTGTTGGTGCTGGATGCACCTCGGTCACTCGGGGAGACGCACAACCTGCTCTCCACCCCGAGACACTTGCCTGACCCGGCTGCAGCTGATGCTCCGCATTGTAATGGGCTCCAGGAGGAGAAGAGGATGCCGTCTCCCCCATTGTGAAGCGCGCTAAATTTACCTGTGCTGCAAGAGCAGCGGGCAGGCCATGGAGGCGCCAACAGCACCGGCAAAGAGAAACGGCCAGGCCGGGCCAGTGTCTCGGGGCTGAGAGGAAGTCACGTGTCTCCCCGAGAGACCAAGGTGTGCGCAGCACCAACAAGGGCCAGAAGAAATGCCTATGAGACCCAGCAAGAGATGAAGCTTCGCTCCCGCTCTGGAATATGGAGCAAATCTCCATCCCCCGCCCTTCCCTTTTCAGGCCAGGCGAGGAGTGACTGGGAGGGTGAGGGGCGGGGACAGCCAGTGGTGGGATCATCCAACAGGAAGCCACAGCAGGGGGACGAAAGAGCCGCGGGTTGCCCACACCTGTTGCTTCGGCCCGCCTGCGCCGCCACTCCTACCCCCACCATTACCTCGTTCTGGCCAGCGACGGCTGTCCTACTCCTTTCACGTTCACCACCTGCAAAGTTGCAAGTTGCATGTACCTCCCTCTACAGCGGAGATTTCCAGCCCCACCATGAGCTGCCTGGCCGGTCCCATATTCCAGAGTTCTAGTCACAGGACTGGACATTGGTCATCCCGGAGCAGCTCCTCCACCCGGGTGCGCCACGGACCACCAAAATTTTCTCATGGACCACCAATGGTCCAAGGACCACCGGTTGGTGACCTCTGGTCTATTCTATAGAGGAATAGGAAAAATATTAGAAAAGAACTGGACTAAGTTTAACCTTTGTATTCTGTTTATGCTAGTTAGGCTTTAATATCTCTTGTTTATAGTGTTGGAAGAAAAATCCATCTGGTTCAGTTCCAAGCTGGGAGAAAGACACTGGAAACATGGAGGCTGATTGGAAAGATAGTTTATTGATGAAGCAGAACCACATGTGATTCTGGGCAGCTCACAAAATGGAGTTGAGAGTGGGTGGGTTTTATAACTACTTTGGGCTTTGTATTTGAGCTTCCTGTTCCTGTGCAAGAACATGTCCTTTAATATTCTATTGGCTGTTGTCAGATTACTATGGGGTCATGTAGGGGTTATGTAGGGGTCATAGCTGGCTCTATAGGCAAAAGAGGAAATGCAAACCCTAAATGTTTGAGCTAATCTGGTCAATCTCTGGCTTATTGTTTATCAGTTCCAAGGCTTCTGTGACTTTGAAGTGTTAATTGCTCTGGGGGTGGTGCAATGGCTTGTGTTCTGAAAGGATGTTGGCCAATTCCTATTATGGCTAATGGCTTTCCTCCTGTGTTGGATCTTGGGTGAGGGGCTGCTTCTAATCCTATCACTCTGCCTTTGTTAGCTGTCAAACTTGCTGCAAGCAGTTTTGAAATATCCTGCCTTAAATGGATTTCTGCCTGCACTATTTGCTTTGCTTATTAATAGAGCCATCTAGATAGTTGGCTTCTTCTTTCAATACGCTCTTTATCTCTTTAAGTGCTGGCATCTGTTGTGGGCTATTAAGAAAAAAATGGGGGCTGCTTCCTGACTTTAAAACATATTTCTCCATTTCTCTTTTAGGGAAATATAATATTCTGCCTTTTTAATGTTTCCCCAAATATTTCATTCTTCTGGGGAGTAGGTGCTGACTTTCTACAATAGCTTTGTAAAATATATAAAACATGGGCATTCAGCTTGCAGCAGTAAATACTTAAATCAGACTAGGCTGTGCAAAATATTTTTACAATCAAAGATGTTTTATTTTATTTATATTGATTGAGAATCTGAATACCACTCCTATCTGTAGTGATCTGATGAGAGCAATGCATTAGACATTTTCCTCTTTTGACTCAGTCAGAAGCTGTTGTGCCATTATGAAATTGGGCAGTTCTGAAAGTATTTTTTTTCAGTTTTACTTGAAGGATTGAAGTTAAAAGGATTTCCACACTGGAAAATTTCTTCTCTTTAATGAAATTTAATTTTGTCTGTACTCTGAAAGACTGGGTTATCACCGAAAAGTGAAGGACCAAACCTGCTATTTGGATGCAATATAGCCATGAAAACAACACAGGATATGGATCCCTAACTCTCTTCTACATTGGGATTCAGTGTGTATGTGTGTGTTAGGTAGTGGTAATTAGAAGTGGGAAGCTGCTACATTAAGGAACTGGATGCGGGACCAGGGTAGGAAGATCCAGGGGGCTGAACATGCTTAAAACTGTAGAGATGAGAGTGGATTTTAGGAGGAACCCTTTTATTCTACCACCTCTTATTATATTTGATAGCACAGTATCAGCAGTAGAATCGGGTGAGTTTTGGGGTTCTATAATTTCCCAGGACTTGAAATGGACACTTAATATTAGAACCATCATTAAAAAAGCACAACAAAGAATGTTCTTCCTGCATGAACTCAGAAAGTTCAGACTGCCCCAGGAGCTGTTGATACAGTTCTACAGAGGAATTATTGAGTCTGTCATTTGTACCTTTATAAATGTCTGGTTTGGCATAGAAACCAAACAGGACAGGTACAGACTCCAACAGATAGTAGGACTACAGAAAAAACAATTGCAACCAGCCTGTCTTCTATAGAAGACCTGTATATTGTATGGGTCAGAAGGAGGGCTGAGAAAATATCTACAGACCTCTCACATCCTAGACATAAACTGTTTCAACTCTTTTCCTTGAGTGCCGCTATTGGGCATTGCATGCCAAAACAACTAGACACAGGGACAGTTTTTCCCCTCATGCCATCACTCTGCTGAACACTTAACTCTCACAGTAATGTCTAAGTATATTTACCATGTTGTACAGATGGTCCTTGGTTCATAACAGTTCACTTTCAAAGTTACAATGGCATTGAAAAAAATGGAATAACAAATGTCAGTTCCAGGAAGGCACTGAAGACAATGATTTATGACCATTTTTCGCACTTATGACCGTTGCAGCATTCCCATGGTCATGTGATTAAAATTTGGATGCTTGGCATCTGACTCATATTTATGACAGTTGCAGTGTCCTGGAGTCATGTGATCACCTTTTATGACCTTCTAATAAGCAAAGTCAATAGGGAAACCAGATTCACTTAACAACTGTCGTAAGAAAGGTAAATTGGGGTAAATTCACTTAACAAATGTTTCTCTTAGCAACAGAAATGTTGGGCTCAATTGTGGTCTTACGTTGAGGACTTCCTGTATTATTATCCTTCCCATCTTCTTTATTATCCCCTTATTGGTATCATTATTATGAATATTATTACTCTGCTGCTTTGCATGTATACTGAAAACTTTCGCACCGGAGACAAATTCCTTGTGTGTCTAATCACACTTGGCCAATAAACCTGTTCTGTTCTGTTCTGTTCTGTTCCGTTCCGTTCCGTTCCGTTCCGTTCCGTTCTGTTCCACTCTGCCTACAGGTTTTCCAGTGCCTCTACAGTTTTGAAGGGTTCTCAAGATTTTTCATATCAATATAAAATTGTAAATTGAGATAATTTCAAGTTTTATTTTAAATTTTGATCAGATTTTGGTGAGTTAACACAGATTTTAGTAGACAAACTAAGGTCCCTTTTGTTGCCAGAAGATTCATAGATGGTTAAGTCCCAGACAAGTTAAGTGTTTGAGAATGTTGTGGTTCCAACACATTATTTTTAGGCATCAATAGCAGCACCTATATGGAAAGATATTTTGGATAACTGCTGTGATGAAGATTTCTTGAATACTTCTGCTTCTAATGATAGAAACTCCTGCCCTTAGAAAAATCCCAGGCACATCCCATAACTTCAGGTCCCCATTAAAGCACTCGTTCCAGCAAAAAGCCATTCTTTGCACAGACATGACTGATCAAAATGAGATACCCACATCTTCTAATAGGACCACTACTTTGCTGTTGTCCCATTGCTGGTGCCTTTGTAATTTGGATACATCATGTATCTTATAGCCTCAAGTCCAATAGTGGACCAAAAGGCCAGGCATATGGAAAATGCTCACTCACTTTAATAGAAGCCTCTGGGAAGCCCAGATAGTGCCAATGAACAGCTAATGTTTTTTTAGCAAGCAGTATACAGTATTTGAGAGAAAATAGCTGTCTATCAGATAGAGATATACATACTCAAATATTATGGTTTATTTCAACCACATTTTTGAATAAAACAATAAACTGTACAGGCTTATACATAAACTATGATACAAACCACAATACATTTACTATGATAAAACTAGAACAAATCACTTTTTGCCTAGCAAAATGTATTAACCACTCTTTAATTTGTGCAGATCATCTCTCTTCAAGACATCATACTCTTGTTAATAAATACTAAAAACAATTATTTCTGCCTGCATTAGAAACTTGCTTTGACAGTCTCTCAGCCATTGCTAAGAGATAGAGATGAAGATGCACGGTGTTTATGACCTGAGTACTCTTAGCTCAGCAATTGAGGTCTGCTTCCTTAATGTGCTCAGCAAAGGGAACAACAGACTGAGCAACTGTAGCCCTTTAAGGCATGGCTTGAGCTGAGCACTGTGGTCATTGTCCAAACTACCATGCCTTGCACAACTATGAAACAATAGTGGAGAGTCTGTCTGGGAGTTGCCTATACCATTACACAATTGCCTATATCACCATTCCTACATCACATAGCATATGGCCTGAAACAATGGGGGTCAGTATGCCATATTGTGCAGCCTTCCAGACCTTCTGATCAGTTCTGGGTGCAAATGTGCCTATGTTCTGGCAGTCATCCCAAAATAGCCAGCTTCAACAAGTCACATCTTCCTCATAATTTGGACTTTATAATAGGGGTTGCTAGGCAAGCGGAGGTGGCCATCATGCTCCTGAAGGAAGCTGTAGAAGTCACCCTTGAGCTGATTGAATATTGTGTAGACTGAGGCCATTCATATCCTTCTCTGCCTGGGCCTCAGGTTTCATGCTTGTCTACTGAGGAGGGAATGTGGCTATTGGTCAGTGTTATGTTCTAACTGTTTCAACTGTGTTGCATGGTTCCAACCAGGTCCAGCGTTTGAGCGGGAAAAAGCTCAAACGCTATTGGCTGGTCTATCTGACAGCTCCCTATAAATTGGCAAGCTGTCAGACTGCTTTTTGCTGGTTGCTGATACAAGAGCTGAAATAAAGAACTGCTTGGAAGTCTGTCTCCTGTCATCTCTACCCACTATCTAACAGTGGCGACGAGGGCTTGGGCCAGGAGAACTGTGACTAGCTTCTTCAGCACTTTCAACCAGCCAGGCAGACATCTTCCTGCCTCCTTCTGCCGCTATGTCCACCTTCCACCCGCCGGCGCCTTTCGACCCGACCCGGGAGAAATGGGACTCCTACATGCGGCGATTCGACTGCTTCCTGGAAGCAAACGATATGCTGGGTCTGACCGACA
>QLTV01003124.1:2597017-2683283 GCA_003457575.1 Thermophis baileyi
AGGGACAACTCTGTAGGCTGGCCTGAGTACCAAGCTAGTCTGAGTGCTGGCTGATGCAATCTTCCCAGGTGCCATGTGTTAAAATGGGCAGAGGGCTAATCCTATCTTTGTTATGTAGAATAGACTGCCCATTGACAAAGGTGAATGAGTTTGCTCTGGTCTTAATAGTCCATTGAGAAAGGTGGGGGCTACTAAGAGTGAGTCTATTTCCTGCCTAAAACATGTTTCTCCAGGGATATTCTCTATCATATTCTGCCTTTTTAATATTTACTAGGATATTTCATTTTTCTAGGAGAGGGGTGGGTGCTAACTTCCTACAACACTTTGGAAATATAGCAAGCATCTGTTTCAAAAGTTCCAGACCCAGAATGAAAATATTACTGATTTCATCTGTAGTCAATGCTTATTGACTGTCCAAAGGATAAATATCAACCCTTATACACCACAAACCCTTTCTTTAATCAACAGAGTATTGATTGAAATGGCAGCAGAAGGGGTTGTTGGTAATTTGATTCTTCCTCAAGGGAGGAAAATTCTAAATTCTAAATGTTGACTTTTGGCCACTGTTTGCAAGTCCCATGCCATTATATGATTATCTATTTAACAAGTGCACTGGATTCATTCTATCATTAGAGTTACTTACAATTTTTATCCTCATTACTCCTAAGAACTTTTCAAATTTTGCTGCTTTTGTGGTTTATTTTCTAACTGTATTCCAGAGTTTATTTTCTGATACTGCTTTTTCCCATCTTATCTCTTTTCATGGGAGAGCTAATAAATTACCTAATTGTGGAAGATAAAAGCTATGTGAGATTTAAAATTCAGAGGTTAAGAAAAAAGGACAAAAGAAACCTATTGAAAAATTATTTCAAGTAGCACATAGAGAAGTGTACTTTCCCACCATTTTTAGCCTGTGTAAAATAAGTACATTGTGTAGATTTGATGTTTTCTGTGGAATATTGAGATTACTTTTTTCTGTGCACCCCTTTTACATGGATTTCTGGACAACACTGCTATTAACCAAACTAATTTTATCTTTGGTACCTTGAGAGAAATAACAGTGTCTCCCTGAATGACTCTATTACATTGCCTGCAGATATTGAAAGGGGATAACTGCTCAATTGTCTGTGACAGTACAGAATCTGTGCCAGTATTTTATGCCTTTTGGATACTGTATCATTCTAAATTATAATTTATATATTATACTAGTCTTTGAATGAAAATCTCTTGCTTCTTTCTGTAGGAGCTTCCATGGTGATATGTTACTACGTGAGGCATACATAAGCAGTGTCTGAAAACAGGGACTTTAGTTTTTGTTAATAACTGTTGAAAATTTATTTCAATTTTGACTAGAAACTTGCTTTGACTAACAGCCTCTCAGCTGTTGCCAAGAGATGGAGATCAAGACGCCTGGTGCTCAGCTGCCCCCTTTCCTCAGCTTGGGCCACACCACCAGGATCTGCAGTGCAAGGAGCACCTTTGCTGCATCGATATCTGCCACTCTGACACATTCAGGAAATCCTAATTTGCCTGCTACATGGATAAAACCGCTCTCTTGTTTTCATCAGCGTTAAAGAAACTAGAAAAAAATAAAATATTTGCTTAAATAAAGCCCGTGTTACACGAAGTATGAACTGTTACTTTCGTCTCCATCGGTTATTGCAGCAGGAAGGAGGGACGAAAGAAGCAGCGATAAAGCTCAGCACAGCCCGAATTACTTCCTTTGTATTCTCTAACTATATTCACAAACGGAAAAAGCAACTGATCCTCTTTTCCAACATCCATGACTGCCTTCCCCCGTTTGCCATTTTGGAAGAGGGCAATTCTCCAGACTGAAGGGAGAATCATATTATACTCAATTAGACTCAAAGGCGACAGCACCTTCCTCAGCAGCCAAAATACTCTTCTAAACCACTGAAATAGAGAAAAAGTTGGGTCAGCGCAACCAGCTCTTTAGAAATCAAACTTCCCGATTGCTTTTGAAGTTAGCGCGTGCAGCCGGCTCCTCGATCTGCCCTTCGGATCGCGGCGTTCGAAATCGCCAGGAACTGAAAGAAGGCGAGAGAGGCTTCGCGGAGGCAAGTCAACCGCGGGAGCTGATGCTACAGCCCCCATTTTAAGTCCGGGCGAGGTGGTGCTGAGCTGGCCTTAACGACGTGGGCGTGGCTTAGCCGTGGAAGCAGGTCCAGGCGGCGAAGAGGCAGGGAGGCGAAGGGAGGAGGAGAGGAAGCGCTGAAGCGGGGAATCCGTGTCTTGTGAGCTGTCGAGAGGTTGATTTTTTCCCCCTTCTTCTCCTGAATGTTTCCTCTTCGAGAACTGCGCGGAGGTGCCCATTGGGGGCATCGGAGGCTATTGTGGGGGGAGGAAGGGGTGATGCCTGGCAGCGCCCTCTCGGCCTTTGGGCCTCTTTCGCCCCCCACCCCTCCCGGTTTGAACTTCTTTCCGGCTCCTTCTCTCCTCTCTTGAGACGTTACCCGGTTAACAGAAGAGTGCCTGTCAGTGCAGTCGCTCCTTTACTGAACCGTTTGTAATTGTTGGCCGTCGGTATGTTATATATACAGAGAGCATCATCACCAGTAAATTAGAACTGACTTTAACTGTTTAGTGGGCTCCCCCAAAGGTGCTTTTCTAGAAGGCAACTGGACTTCCTTGGGTTTTTTTTTTCCTTTTCCATTAAAACATTTCGCTTCTCATCCGAGAAGCTTCTTCAGTTCAGTAACAACTGTCTTGCTTAGCAACAGACATTTTGGGCTCAATTGCGGTCGTAAGTTGAAGACTACCTGCATAGCTGTGTTACCGTAGTATTATGACTCTATCCACAATGTCCCATTGTCCCACGCGTCTAGTCCTGTATCACTTAATGCCTTGGTTCATACATTAGTGCCTAATTGTGATTTAGCTTGGAGTTTATGAGATTTACTTCCAGTAAATTTAATTAGAATTGCACCCTTAAATTTCTATTGTAGTTTGAAAATAGATTGTTCTTTTATCAGAGTTGTGTGTTAACTAACACTGTTTTTGATAGCTGCTGTGAATGTATCCTTGATATACCATAATTGCTTGCATGAATACCTGATTTGCCTAAAACATCTTTTGGTAGTCTGAGGCCCAAGTATAGATTTTGTTACACAAGCTTACATTTTACATAAACTTAGTAATGAGCTATGAAGCATATTTATGCATGAGGTAAATATATGCAAAACAGATATAGCATTTTATATTATAAAGTAATTGTCTACAAAAAGTGAAAAATATGATCTTAATCAAAATGTGATAAGACTTTTGGAAGTAAAACTATTTTTGGTGGGTTATAATTAACCTACTAGCTTTACATAAAGTCCCACTGCTATATAAGCTGCTATTTAAGAATACCTGTTCTTCTTAAACCAGAGCAATGAAGTAGCGTTATATAGAGTTATTGTTTCCTTTTTGAATGTGTGCCTATTTTTTTCCTGTATTTCCCTGGCAAAAATGTGATGGCCAAGTTTAGTTAAAGATAATTTATAATTCAGATAAAATAGACATCAGTAGTATTTATTCTACGGTATTAAGCTAACCTTTTCAATATTTCAGAACATCAAAGATGCTCCAGAAGAATTTCCTCTTTTACTAAGAAAAAAATGCAGCACAGAAGCAAAAAACACATTGTTCAATAAACAAAAAAAGGTGTAGAGAAACAAAAGGCAAAACAGTATTTATAATTGTAAACTGTTTGAAATACCATCTGGGGAATGGCAAAAGAAAGGCATGAAAAAAGGATCTATTTCATTTTTATTGTACCCTTCTTTGCAAAGGAACACAATTGCTTGTCTGAAAGAATGAATGAGTTACAAATGATAGTAGCTGTTTTCAAACGTAGCATTACAAATAATTATGTTCATAATATGTGAATTGACTCTTTGTGCTTATAAATCCATGGTTATAGTTTAGTGTGAACCAGCCATTGTAGCATATTATCAAATTAGAACAACCCCCTCCCCTCCTTAATATTATGGGTGAATGTCACTGGTTGAGTAATTTTATAGTAAAGCCTCTGAGTACCTGAATAATATACTATATACCATTGATGGTGAACCTTTTCGGCACTGAGTGCCCAAACCGGAACGTGCGTGCATGCGTGTGCATGTGCGCACGCCGGAGTGCCGGAAACCCGAAGACCAGCTGGCTGGTGCGCCGGCCAGCTGGTCTTCGGGTTTCCGGCATGCGCGCCGGCCAGCTGGTCTTCGCACACGCCGGAGCACTGGAAACCCGAAGACCAGCTGGTCGGCGCGCACATGCCTGTTTTTTTGCCATTTTTCGGGTTGTTTTCAGGCCATTTTCCAGGCCGTTTCCGGGCCATTTTCCGGGCCGTTTTCAGGCCATTTTTCGGGTCGCTCTCAGGCTGTTTTTTGGGCCATTTTCAGGCTGTTTTGCGGGGTGTTTTTCAGGCGTTTTTCGGGGTGTTTTCAGGGCGTTTTTTGGACCGTTTTCAGGGCGTTTTTGGCCCAAAAAATGCCTGAAAAGAGCCTGTTTTTTGGATGTTTTCAGGCCATTTTCCGGCGCTCCGGCACCCCGAAGACCAGCTGGCCAGTGCACATGTGTGCACCGGAAACAAGAAGAGCAGCTGGTGATGGCGCACATGCCCACAGAGAGGGCTCTGCGTGCCACCTCTGGCATGCGTGCCATAGGTTTGCCATCACGGCTATATACTGTGCATGGTTTTCAGTTCATTGGGTGGAAAGAAACTACCATTCTATTCAAGGCTCTAAAATTCTATTTCAAACTTGTGTTCTGGTTTTGCAGAAATACAATTCTATGGCGACTTACTTAGAATTTATCCAGCAAAATGAAGAGCGTGATGGAGTTCGCTTCAGTTGGAATGTTTGGCCTTCCAGCAGATTGGAGGCCACCAGAATGGTTGTTCCATTGGCTTGTCTTCTAACACCTTTGAAAGAACGGTTAGATTTACCACCTGTCCAATATGAGCCTGTTCTATGCAGTAGACCAACCTGCAAAACTGTTCTCAATCCACTCTGGTATGTATTTGTTTAGTACATTTAGTTTTGTCTGTGGATTGTTTTGATTGCTGTGGAGTGGTAAAATTATTTACATCACAATTCCCCAACCTTTCTGGCTTTGCAGATTGGTAGGGGGTGGAGAAAGGATGGTTCTGTGCGAACAGTGGGTAGATGTGCGTGAGTGCGCAGCTCCATTTGCATTTGTGGTGGGCACGTGCGCCCACTGCATGCATAAATGGAGCGCACACGCACATGCTCGCCCGGTTCCCACGCAATTTTTTAAAATAAATGAGCTAGTATAATGTTTTGACTTGTTCATATAATTGGATTCTCTTCATCTAGTTTTAAGATGTGTAGAAAACAGATCACATTTTAGACAGTGTTTATGCAGAAACATTGAAAATATTTTTAAGCACAATTGTAGATTTAATCCTGAATTTTGCAAAACGCTTCTTCAAGTTTTAACTTGAAGATTATCCAAGTAGTCCAAATAATTGAGGAGATAATATTGGGTATTTTAAAAGAAAAAAGGTACATGGTAAGGTGATAAATGGATTTCTTTTCAAGTATGACTAGGAACTTGTTGAATTTCAAATGTTGCTGAACTTAGAGTTCACAGCAACTTTAGTCAGCGTTACTGATGGTGAAGGCTACTAGTAGAGGTAATGTAGCAACATTTGAAGGACCACATGTTTCCATCCCTGCCTTAAATAATTAAATCAGAATGTAAGTTTACAGTTAAATGAATCATAGCTTTGTCCTAGATACCACTTCTGGTGCCATTCTAAACTGTAGTTTGCTATGATGGGAATGAATCTAGTCTCTCTTAGCTTATGCGTTTAATAATGTTTGTGATTAGGCTTCAAATACCAAGTGAGAAAATGGTTCCATATTTCCTGAATTATGGCTCCATGATTCAACTACAGACAAAAAAAGAAAAACAGCAATAAATGCAAATGCAAGGCAGAAATGTTCTATCTCACCTGAGACTTCCAGACTCTTTATATTCCACTGAAGATGCTTAGAATTATTTTTAAAAATACAGTGCCACCATGGGAGAGGATTAACCCTTATCTAGTAATCAATGTTCCAACTCTAATTGGGCAACAGTTTATTTTTGTTAAAACAAAAACAAAGAAGGATTAGCCAACAAAAGGAAAAATGACTAGGATAACCCACAGACAAGGGAAATCAACAAACTGCTGCGAAGTGTGGTTTGCATGATCATTTTCAATGCACAATGGATATGTTAATGTTAAGCATTGCTTAGCCATTGGGCAGTCTCATTCTCTCTAAGTTTATACATTGTTCTGGTTTTACACTTTCTTTAAACATCATTTATTAAATAAATCACATTTGCTGCACTCAGAGATTTTAAGCCACAGACTTAAACATATGAAACATATTAAAACAGATTCATGCTGCACGTTAAGCCAAACAAACAATTACAGCTAAGCAGAAGGGGTCAGCTAAACAGAGCAAAACTAAGCAAATATAAAGATGTTATTTTGTATCAACTTGATGGTTTTTGATTCTTAGTTGAATGGATTGAATATAGGTGTGTGTGTGTGTGTGTGTGTGTGTGTGTGTGTGTGTGTGTGTGTGTGTGTGTGTGTGTGTGTGTGTGTGTAATTTTATAGCTACTGTGTTTCCCCAAAAATAAGACCCTGTCTTATATTTTTTTGAACCCCGAAATAAGCACTTGGCCTTATTTTTGGGGAGGTCTTATTATTTTGGGGCGCATGGAGCAAGACAGGGCTCCTCTTGCCGTCTTACCTGATTTCCAGCTCTGTCTCTCTAACCCTAACCAGAGGAAATGGCAGGGACCAGCTGCGCATGCGTTTAAATATTTTCAGGGTGGGCTTATTTTCGGGGAAGTGCTTATTTTTGGGGAAGGGTTTATTTTCGGAGGAGGGCTTATTTTCGGAGGAAGGCTTATTATTTTGGGGCGCGTGGAGCAAGACGGGGCTGTTGACCTTATTTTCGGGGAGGTCTTATTATTTTGGGGCGCATGGAGCAAGACAGGGCTCCTCTTGCCGTCTTACCTGATTTCCAGCTCTGTCTCTCTAACCCTAACCAGAGGAAATGGCAGGGACCAGCTGCGCATGCGTTTAAATATTTTCAGGGTGGGCTTATTTTCGGGGAAGTGCTTATTTTTGGGGAAGGGTTTATTTTCGGAGGAGGGCTTATTTTCGAGGGATGTCTTATTTTCGGGGAAACACGGTAGACCTGATCATGGCCATTAACATTATCAATGTTACAAGAAACTTATCCCATTTTTCTAAATGTTATTTACATATAATTATTATATATTAATAAATCTGTTTTTTATAAAACAGATGCAATTAGTGATTTTTTTTCCCTTCTAAATATCCTTCAAATGTATTTGTTGTGTGGGACACCTTGAAAGCTTTTATATATGGTCATATTTTTGCTTATACTTCAAGGAGAAGGAAAAAGTTAAATAAGAAAATGTAGGAGGAAAAAGCTAAGGAACATTTGAGTACATATATAAAATAACCTAAACTTAAATTATATAAAGCTTGTATAAATGCTTCACCACATCTTCATTTCCTTTATGTAAGCAGAATATTTGCTGAATTGTATAAAGAAAAGATATTAAGAATGAGATGAAATATCTAATAAATTATTAGTCTTTTGGCTGAAACAGTTACAGCAGTATAATATTTTTCTATTAGTAAGGATGCTCCAAGTAAAAATATATAAAGATTATGACTTGATTTAGTTTTTTTTAAAACTTTTTTAAACTAATAATTTAATCAATGTTTATATAATATAGCTTTTCCTAAGAGTACCCATGATCAAGCTACCTAATATGCTATAGCTTTTCTTTCTTCAAGAAATTTGTTCAGTTGCTAAGGTGTCCAACTCTGGGACCTCATGGACCATAGCATGCCAGGCCCCCTATCTTCCATTATCTCCTGGAGTTCACTCAAACACCCAAGCAATAATAGATACCATTATGAAACAGGAAAAGCTCCCAATTAGTATGATTATTTCCTTGAGTGATATAAGATATGTTTTATATAAATGGTATATAAATTAAGTGGTATCAATTTCTTTGCCCTATGTTATTTGGAGGTTTATACTTTTCAAACAAAGTTTTTCCAGTCTCCTCCACTGAGCCTCACATAATTGGTTTATCAGAATTAATTATACCAAATGGGAAAATTTAATCTGATTGTTTTGATGCAACACTTGTAATAATAATTTGCGCTTAATTTGTAGGGGTCCTATTTGTGTTACATATTTACCTTAATCCTTACCCCAGTGTCAAGTGCTTGAGAATGAAACAGAATGCAGTAATTTTTATTAAATGTTTAAAAATTAATATCTCAAAAGTTGATTTCAGCTTTTTTTATATATTCCTTTTTTATAGTCAAGTTGATTACAGAGCCAAGCTTTGGGCTTGTAACTTCTGCTTCCAGAGGAACCAGGTAAGTGTAAAACTGTTATGTTCCAACATTACTGCCACTGGCTTTCTACTGTACCTCCAGGTCAACTGTATACCATGATTGTTTGTCATATCACTCTTAACTTTTTATTTGTTCCATTTAATTAATATTATTGCCAAAGCCTTCTAAGCAAAGAGTTCACTTGGATTTTTACAATGCTTTTGGGTTACTTTATGGCCCAGATTAATCGCAATTAGTTCATGTTAAAATATGGCTCGTGCTAATCATAATTTAGAAATCATGCTAGAGGTTGTGTAGAATAGGCAGCCTGAAATCCTGTTTTATTAATCTCTAGATAAAACACAATAGCTGTAACTATGGTTTCTCAGTTACCACATCATACCAAGCCAGATATAGCACTTGCTTGGGTTCATGCTTATTTTTTTATTTTCACATTGCATGTATTATAAACAAAGCCATTATAGTTTGTAAAAGACAGCTTGATGTGATGTATCACTTTAATAAGCTGTACTTGTTAAATGGGACGCGGTGGCTCAGTGGCTAAGACGCTGAGCTTGTCGATCAGAAGGTCGGCAGTTCAGCGGTTCGAATCCCTAGCACCGCATAATGGAGTGAGCTCCCGTTACTTGTCCCAGCTTCTGCCAACCTAGCAGTTCGAAAGCATGTAAAAAATGCAAGTAGAAAAAATAGGGACCACTTTGGTGGGAAGGTACAGTGCTCAGTGTGCCTTTGGCTTTTAGTCATGCTGGCCACATGACCACAGAGACGTCTTCGGACAGCGCTGGCTCTTCGGCTTAGAAACGGAGATGAGCACCACCCCTAGAGCCGGAAACGACTAGCACACATGTGCGGGGGAACCTTTACCTTTACCTTACTTGTTAAATACATCATAACATGAGATATGAAAATGGATGATTTCTGATTTTGATTTGCCATTGATTTGCACACCATTCTTATCCAAACATCACAACAAATCTTAAATGATTTTTCTTACCCATGGCTTTGTATTGAATGCAAAAGTGATACCACTGGTCTACAAGGAGAAAGCTTCAGAAAATAAAGTAGTTGAATTTTACCAAAATTGGGTCACTAATAAAGAAAAATTAAGTCCTGAGTATTAATTGGCTCCAGTTTCAAAGATAACAGCTTAGGTCAAAATTGCATCAAAATAATTCACAATTACAAGGGGGATGTGCGATTATGCTCCATAACTTTTCTGCAAAATGTGATATAGCAATGAGAATGGTGCCACACCAATCATTATAAATTTATCTTTTTATTGATACCAATAACATAACTTTCCATTCATTTATTGGTTTTTCATGTAACATTTTCATGCCTTTTGCATGAAAAACTGACAAACTCTAACATCAGATTAAATGACAAGGTTCCATCTTTATTCGGTGTCTAAACTGCGCTTTTTGGCTTTTCTCTTGTGAACTGCAGTAGGATCATCCCTGGGAAGATTCCAGCAGTAATCGGCAAGCATGGACGGACTCAATTTCCCTTGGTATCTTTTCTCCATGCCTCCGATATCCTGGTGGAATCTCTCCCCATGTTCATCACTCGTTGCCCCACAGTTCAAAGGGAAATAGTCTAAATGCGAGTGTAAGTAGTGAATTTTCAGTGACACATTTGCACCAAGTGCTTTATAGGACCTAAGCAAATTTTCCACGTGTTTTTCATAGTCATCTGCCTTGCTGTTCTCAAAGTGAAAATAAATTTATACACTTCCATGTGGTACCATTTTCATTGTTCTACCATACTTTGTTGAGAAGTTACGAGGCATCATGATCATTAGATGTCTGTCTCCCTTGTAGGCAAATATATTCACCTGTGTATAAATTTTTATTGTGAAATATCTTGAAAACTTTAGCCAACCAGCACCTTTATCACCTGTTTTCTAATTCATCTAATCAAAATATGTAAAATTAACACATTTTATCTTGGAGGTCGATAATTTCCCAAAATTTGTAGACCAGTGTACTCAGATAATAGTTAAATTGGTGAGCAGGCCTGGGATATGATTTTGGAAAAAATCGTAAATCATACCTAAATTTGATTACAACCAAAAGGTTAAGAAACCAGAAACCGTTATAAAATGAAATTAAGATTCATATGTTTAATTGAAAGAAAAAAATGCTGACATTGCATTTTATTAAGAATTTGTATTTTTCAGCACATGCTCTAATTCTTGGTGTATTTTTTCAGTTTCCTCCAGCATATGCAGGCATATCTGAAGTGAATCAGCCAGCAGAACTTATGCCCCAGTTTTCTACAATAGAATATATAGTCCAGGTAGTCCTTTTTGTTATCTCTCAAATTCCATAACTATATTCAACATTTCTACAACAGGTTATAAGTGTTTTTACCATGGTTTACAGTAAGGGAAATTAGAGTCTTTCACTGTATGTACATTTGTGTGATATGTATTCCTTTTTTCCCCAATCAAGCGTGGCCCTCAGACACCCCTGGTCTTTCTTTATGTGGTAGACACATGTTTGGAAGAGGAGGACTTACAAGCTTTGAAAGAATCCTTGCAAATGTCTTTAAGTCTGCTCCCTCCTGATGCTCTTGTGGGCTTGATTACCTTCGGTCGAATGGTTCAAGTTCATGAATTGAGCTGTGAAGGGATCTCCAAAAGTTACGTTTTTAGAGGAACTAAAGATCTGTCAGCGAAACAAATACAGGTACATTTTGCATTGTCTTCTGTGAAAAGTTGAAAGGATTTCCTATTTCTTATTTTATGTTTTTTATAAGTTTTTCTGATTTTATAATGGATGTTTTTCATTGTCAGGATATGTTGGGTCTTTCAAGGCCTGCCGTCCCTACTCAGCAAGGGAGACCACCTCAATCCCAAGAATCACCTCACCTTTCTAGCAGGTATGTAGCTCTGCAGAACAAAGAATATTTCAAATGATGCAAATGCATTAATCTTTTTCTTAAATCCCAAAAGGAACATCTTTTAAAAAACAGGGCTATTTTTGCTATTTGAAATAGCTGCCTTTCTTTTTAGATTTAAGATCAAAGGCCATGCCATCTATGTAAGAGAAAATATAAAGCTGGTAATAGGTGAATCAAACTAAAGAGGTTTGATAAATACATTTTGAATCTATGATTAAAATATTACACATTTTCCAAATAAATGAGTACCCAGTGCATAATTCACAATATTATACGTATGTCTTTCTGTCTCTCCTTTCTTCTCTCTTGATAAAAAAAACTCTAGATTTTTGCAGCCTGTTCACAAAATTGACATGAACATGACAGATCTTCTAGGAGAACTACAAAGAGATCCTTGGCCAGTTACTCAAGGAAAGAGACCCCTGCGATCCACTGGAGTAGCTTTGTCAGTTGCTGTTGGACTACTAGAGGTTTATTTATTTATTTATTTATTTATTTATTTTTTATTTTTTATTTATTAATTACAATCTTAAATACCTTTAGAAGTAATCTAAACTCTACTAGTATTGTCTGGTACTTGGAAGCCATGTATTTTCCAATATACATGTTTTTGGATGTGGCACAATTGAGTCTGAAGATTTCCCTTTTCCCTGGAAATTCCAACCAGCTAATTCTGAGGCTATGAGGAGTGTTTAATTCCACTTATTTCCACCTCAGCCCAGCAATTTGTTTATTTTCTTCAAGAGTTTTGCTCTAGTTTTAACAGAACAGTGCCCTTTCCCAGCTATGAAAAGGAAGGGTTGAGATCCTTCTGTGCTTTTTGGGGTCCTACCTCTGTGTGAATGGGTATTCAGAATCAGACACTGACTGGCAACATAACAGATATAAATTTATATTAAATATCATCCAATATCATCCAATGTCTTGTAACCTTTGTTAAAAAATTCAACTGTGCTGAATGTTGAAAAGTGTTGATGATTGACCATAAGCAGTTTTTTTCTTGTTCTTAAAAGTCATGCTTCTTATATGTAGACATAGGTCATTGGATTTACATGTTTATGCCACCAACACATTTCAAGGAAACTGAAAAATTGTGAAGACTATTTTTATGGGGAGGACAAATCCTTAGGTTTTTTTTAATGTTTTCATATATCATATGCTGATTAGGGAGACTAGGCATAAAGTTTGATTTTGTTTCTCTATGGAATCCAAGCAATCAAAAAATAATATGGGCACAATTAGAAAGTTCAGTATCATGATAATGGACTTTTTCCTTTTCTAATGATAGTTCTATAGTATTTGTAATTTTTTGATGGCTAGAAGGCAGAATTGGGATGTAAGTATGATTCTGATGAATTCACATGTATTCAAATGAAAAAATGCACTTTGGGATAAAACCAGTTTGAAAGTAACAGATATACTTTATATAGGGAATTTGTGGGCTAATAGGGGTATTAATGAGCCTAGGTGGCGCAGAGTGCAGCACTGCAGGCTACTTCAGCTGACTGCTAGCTGCAGTTCGGCGGTTCAAATCTCACCGGCTCAAGTTTGACTCAGCCTTCCATCCTTCTGAGGTGGGTAAAATGAGGACCCAGATTGTTGGGGGCAATATGCTGACTCTGTAAACCGCTTAGAGAGGGCTGTAAAGCACTGTGAAGCAGTATATAAGTCTAAGTGCTATTGCTATTGCTAATACTTTAGATCAGCTTGTTACAAATCAAATTTTTAAACCATTTGAAATACTGAAAGAAGACAGTTCAAATTGACTGATCTTTTTAAAAAGTATATTTTCCCTTTGGTTTATATATTTTTTTCTTTTTTGCATCATTTCTGTCTATCTTTCTGTATAGTATAATAATTATACTAAATATATATGCCACCTGACTGCAGCAACTCTTAATGATTTACAAATTGCTTAAAACATTAATAAAAAAAAGTCACTTTACAACCCTGTAATCCCTTAATTCAGAGTAGAGTCAGGGTGACTGGACAGAGCTGAGTATTTAGTGGCCAGATGCCGTTCCTGACACCATGCAAAATTCGCAGCAGATATTTTTTAATTGTGCCCTGGGAGAGAAACATCCGCTACTACCTAGAATTAAACTCTTAATTAAATTTCTGAATGGGAGGCAAGCATCTTCATCACTAGGCCACCACGCTGCTCTCACTTAAAACAATAAGGACAAGAAAAGCAACAAAAATGAAGAATAAAGATGGCAAGAATGAAAAAATGAGATGGGAACAAAAGAAAACAACCTACATAATCTAATGGGGACTACAGTCACCCTTGCCCAAAAGCCTGGATGAAGAGCAAGGTCTTCAGGGTCCTTTAAAACACTAGTAGGGTTAGAGCTATTCGAATCTTGGGGGAACATTCCAGCCACTGTAACAGACGAGGGTGCACTTCTGGGGTCCTGATAAGATGGTTGGCCAGGCAGATACTGTGGGAAATCAGTCTTTAAAAGAATGCAACTTATGATTGACCTAATTTGCAAATGAGACAGATGTAGTCAACTACATTCTTGACAACTAATTTAGTAATTTATATAATTTTTTGTTTTTTATTCTGTTCCCCCCCCCCACTTCCAAGGGCTCATTTCCAAATACTGGGGCTAGAATAATGTTGTTTACTGGAGGGCCACCAACTCAAGGGCCAGGCATGGTGGTAGGAGATGAGCTGAAAACTCCTATTCGTTCGTGGCATGATATAGAGAAAGACAATGCACGATTCATGAAGAAAGCTATGAAAGTAAGAATGAGTGTCTAGTTTGAATTCTATCAGATGAACATTATCTTTCATATTTTCTGCTGAACTTATCTTTCACTGCCAAATAATTTCAGAAACTTTTGCATTCTTGATTGCTTTTTCACTTTGTCTTTAGCTGCCTTGTTTGTTCGATATTTCTACAATTACAAATCTTTATATTCTGTGTGCCATTATTTAATCCAGTTTACCTTTCATATTAATTTCTAGTTGACTTTCTTTCTTTTGGATCTTTGCCTACATCTGTCCAACGATGTTTATTAAGAACCCATTCCTTTATTTCCTTGATCTCTTGAACCCCTTTCATGCTACTATTTCCTGATTTAAGTTTTTGGGACATACACTATTCTCACTTTGAATTTTAACAAAAAACCTCTGTTCAGACACCTTAAGTAACACTGCATTTCTTGCATTTAAATTAGTCTTTGTGGTTTTGTTGTATCAGCTCTCTTCTTCAAGACATTTTTGTTATAGGAAAAATGGTTTGGAAAGCTCTCAGTAGCCAATTATTGTTAATGTTTATTGAATAATTGTACCTCCCTTCCACAGAGTGCATAGCTTTGAATATAGAACATGCAGACCCTTACCAGTTTAGATCTAAAGTCAGCAACACTATTGTATTATGTGCCTTTAGATCATGCTAAACAATTATGAATAATCTTTTCTCATAACTGTCATTTAAAATAACTTAAAACTGTTATATTTCCACAGCATTATGAGGCATTGTCTAATCGTGCTGCTGCTAATGGACACTGCATTGATATTTATGCATGTGCTCTTGATCAGACTGGTCTTCTGGAGATAAAGTGTTGTACAAATATAACTGGGTATGTTCTTAATCCTGAGTAAAAATGTTATTTGTTACAAAGAAGAGATACATTTCTTGATTAGCACAGATATTCTAAACTGTTTCTATCACCCTGAGGAGAAAATGTTTAGTAAAAGTCATGTGTGTGTGTTCATGTATGTGTACATTTAGAAGAAGTGGTGATTTGAAATCACTGCATTTATCTTTTAGGTAATTTAGAAGCCATATGCATATATGGATAGTCATGTTATAATGGTAATTGGGCCTCGAATTTCTGTCGCTATATGATGTGATCATAAAGTGCAATGTCTCATGACTACATTCCTTAGCAACAGTAATCCTGGCATTCCTTATTGTCATTGTTAACGACAAAATTCCACTGGTCGTTAATCAATGACCCACCCCAATCAAAGCCATTCTGGGCTTGGTCCCTCCTGGCCCCAAGCCTCAGTTCTTCCACAGTAAGGGACTGCCTCCCCTTCAACTTTTCCCAATTACCTATTCCCCTTCCACATCTGCCCTTTTGGCCATCCTGCACCCTGCCTTGTGGGGTAGAATGCAGCCTTAGTGTGACTCTGCGGCTGCTTATCATCCTGCGGCTCAGGGCTTCTTGGCGCACTGCAGTTCTGGGGCTGCAAAAAGCCCTGAGGCATAGCGCAGCATGAAGCTGCAGCCATTCCTTGAAGCTTCAGCTGGCCCAACCCAGCCCAGCCCAGCAGTACAGTGCAGTACTCCAGTTGCCCCAGCCCAGTCCAGCCTCCCTGCACTCAGGCCTCTGACAGCCTGAATTCTGCCACCCCAGCTGACCTTCGCTATCTACTTGCTCCTGCTGCTGACAAGGCATGTCTGCAAGGCAGCTGCTGGTCATGTAAGGCCATCTTCTCGAAGCCTTGCAAGGAAATTGCTATGTGCACTTAGGAAGTGTTATGCGGTCAACAGCTGCGTTTGTTTATTTATTTATTTAGATGATTTATATGACCACCCACTCGCTCTCAGTGACTCTGCTAAGAACCAGGCCAGGCATGCTCGGTCAGCAGAGGGAGCAAGGTGGCTTAAGGCAGCAGGAACCACAGAGTGCAGGGGGCCAAAGGGCATAAATATGGAGGGAGATAGGCAGGTGGAGGGAGTTGAAGCGCCCCTGTGGTCATAAGTGTAGGTGGCGGCCAAGTGACCGAATTTTGATTATGTGACTGTGGGGGCACTGCAATAGCCATAAATTCAGGGACCATTCACAAGTCACTTTGTTCAGTGTCACTGTAACTTCCAACGGTCGCTGAACAAATGGTTATAAGTCAAGTACCTGCAATGTTAGTTTCAGTTTATCATGCAAGAGCATCATATTGTAAGATAACTGATGCAATCCATTAATGCTTACTTGTGAATAGATCTTATTCAATTCAATATTAATTGCTCCAATGCCTATTGGAAATTGAATTTTTAAAAAGCCTATGTGGACAGACTTGAGTTTCACTGGAAGCAAAAAAAGAACTAAAAACTTACTTTCCTGAGAAACTTTTATATTAGGTTTAAACTCCCATTACAAG
Organism: Thermophis baileyi; assembly: GCA_003457575.1. Classification (NCBI taxonomy): domain Eukaryota; kingdom Metazoa; phylum Chordata; class Lepidosauria; order Squamata; family Dipsadidae; genus Thermophis; species Thermophis baileyi. The sequence continues at coordinate 2,613,472 of QLTV01003124.1, forward strand.
GCATTATTCATGGTTTTCTTTTATTTTCTTTAATGTTTCTAGGAAAATGAAGGGGATGGGAGGAAATGGTTATAAAAAAGTAAAAGTGTTCCTCATTCTTGACATTGGTTTGTCTGGCTGGAGGAGAGTAGATGAAACTATTCTAGAATCATTGCAACACATGGTCTTTCTCTGTTGCTCTACTTCAGTCATCAAGATAGACATATTTCAGTTAATAGTGCTGCATTGCAGATCATCTAACAACTACTCTTTCAGCAACTGTTGAAACTTGTGATGGCACTAAATGAGTGGAAGTTACAATCAGTCCTCAAAGTTATGGTTGCTGCAATGTCCCTGCAGTCACACAATTACAATGCGAGTCCTCAACAATCTGCTTGAGTTTACCATGATTGCAATTTGCGACCTTCCTGTCAGTGTTGTCAAGTAGACCAGACAGGAATCAATGCCAGATAAGCTAATTCTAGTTTATTGTAAAGCTACATTAACAGAATCTTGCAAAAGTGAAAGAACAATTTTGCTGCCTTTACAGCCTTAGGGAAGGTCCCTCCTGAGTCTTTTCCTCCACTCACTATGGAGCTGTGGGCTATGCTTCCTAGGCAGCATTTCTTCACCTAGTCTCCCAAGGTCATGTTCATATGCTATTACATTTCCCTGCTGAGTTATTGTTTGTTTAACAAGCTATAATTGGCTTGGTTCTCACAAAATTCTATACATAAACCGTGCTTTATAAACTGATGGCTAGATTCACCTAATGCAATAAGAAAAACCAAGGAAACAGTGTTATGGTCTATGTCACTTTATGAACCCAACTATTCTAAATATTTCACTGACTTTTTTTCCTCAGGGGTTATATGGTGATGGGAGATTCTTTTAATACTTCTCTCTTCAAGCAAACTTTCCAGAGATTGTTTAGCAAAAATCTCAGTGGAGAATTCCGAATGGCTTTTGGAGCAACTCTAGAAGTGAAAGTAAGTATCACAGGTACTGCCTATAATTGAATATTTTCCTAACCAAAAGAATTGGTAATTTACATTGCTTTCTGTAGCTTTTGATTTCAGAGAGATTTTCCATCCTTTACTTACTCTCTCATGATGGAAAAGGATAGTTTCTGTGCAGCAATAGGAAGCTAACAACATTGTTGAATTATCTCAATATTTTATAATCTCTACGTTATTTGAAACTCACAGTTCTAAATGAAGAGTCTTGGAAGGAAAGGTTTGTCATGCTGAGGTATCATCAAGAGATCAGTTAGGCAGTTATTATTGCTTGGAGTTTAATTTGGAACTTTTTTTATTGTAGACTTGTAGAGAACTGAAGATAGCCGGAGCTATTGGACCATGTGTATCCTTAAATGCCAAAGGGCCAAGTGTTTCTGAAAATGTAAGTTTTCTTTGGTGATGGGTAAGAAGCACAGGTAGTTCTCGACTTATAATAGGTCAGGGGTGTCAAACTCGATTTCATTGAGGGCCGCATCAGGGTTGTGTTTGACCTCGGGGGGGGGGCATGAGGTGTGGCCAGGGTGAGCATGGCCAGCTCGATGTCACTCGTGTCAGGGGCGCCTGTGGTGGCCCGAGCGCTCTGCCAGCGAAAATGGGCTCCCGAGCTCCATTTTCGACTGCAACGGCCTCCTGCAACCCTCTGCCAGTGAAAATGGAGCTCGTTTTCACTGACAGGGGCACTGTGGGCCGGTCCTTTGCTGTTTCCAGGGCAGCCCTGCAGGCCAGAGCTAAGCACCCTGTGGGCCAGATCTGGCCTGCGGGCCTTGAGTTTGACACCTCTGTAATAGGTGCTTAATGGTCATTTGAAGTTATGGTGGACCCCCCCCCCCCAGAAGATACTTATAACCTGGTTGTGAAGTTATGGCCATTGCAGTGCCCTCACATTCATTCACCCTTACGACCATTTGCAGGGATGTTGCAGCTCCTCTCCTTCCCCTCCCCCCCCCTGTTCCTACAAACATTTCCCTCCACCAGTGGCTCCCTGCTGGCCTTAAGGCTGATTCCCACCTCACCAAATTCCGCACACTCCTCCTCACTTAGATGTGAGCTCCAAAGCTTTCCTTAGTGCTGGAATGGGTTGCTCAGCTACATGGTGCAATTCTGCAATCACCCATCATGGGCAAGGGACAAACCACTCCATTTTGCTGCCTTCATATGGTTTGTGCAGTGCTGCAGAAGTGGCTGCCATTTTGCACTCACCTGCTTATGGGTGGGATAAAATGGTGGCCACAAGCCAAAACACTCCATTTTGCTGTCTTAATGAGGTTGCATAGCACTGCAGAAAACCTCTAAAAGCTTCTGTGCAAACTGCATTAAGGTAGTAAAACAGAGTGTTTGTGCTATGATTCCGGAAACAGCGGCAATACCAGAATGCAGTCCAATAGCTGGAAACATGGTGTATAGGTAGTCTAGTTCTGCTTCACTAACATGGTCAGCACAGCCTTTCAGAAATCTCCAGGCCCTGAAAGGCTGTTCAGGTTTCGGAAAGGCTATGCAGACCATGTTAATGAAGCAGAACAAGTCGCTTTGTCCCTCATCCACATGGTACAATTCCAAAAACTGGCTGCCATATTTCTAGCTGCCAAATTGCATTCTGGTAATTGTAAATATCACTCCCACTCTTCAAAAGGTAAGTGAGGAGGAGAATATTTTGCTTCTTGTGGGAATGAGGCTTAAAGGCATGGTGGAACAGTGGAAGTGGGAAAAGGCCTATGGGGATCCAAGGGGCAGAAACGGAATGAGGAGTACCTCAGGGAATGGGGAGGCCTTGAGAGGACTGGGGCAGGTGGGCATGGGCCTGCACTAGGCTTCCAAGGGCCTCCCCCCACGCCTGAATCACTTTGTGCTTCACTTAACAACCTGAATATTCATTTAACTATTGCACTTGGGAGATCAGGGATGGGGAGATCATTAAGTGAGGCACTTCACTTAATGGCCGTTGGGACATGCGATCATAATGGGCCGGCTCCATTACAGTGGTATCTCGAGGACTATTTGTACACAAATTTGATATGCATATATTGGTTACCAAAACAGAGGTGGATAATTAACAATGGCTAATTAACAGCAGATGCATTCATAATTATTGAATTGAAATTTAGTGCTATTTTATTAAAACAGAACAAAATAACAAAAAGGATTAAAAAAATTCACCCCAATTTTCCTTGGATTTAAACATTCTTTAAACAGTGAATCCCTGAATAGCAAAAACCGTTTCTTACTATAGATTTAGAATACATGACAATTTGTTATGCTGCTGACAAATGACTGATTTTTGGAAAAAGACTAAGATAAGAGTATGCAAAGAGCAAAAGAAATCATGGTTAGAAGGAAGACTGTATTTTTCGCACTGTAAGACGCACATTAGCTTTAGAGGAGGAAAACAAGAAAAAAAATCTGCCTCTGCCTCCCAGCATCCATCCAGTATTCATCTGGCTAGCGTCCTTGCAGCAAACAGCCTGGTCAGCCTCAGCACGTTTTCGCAGCCCCAGCACGTGGCTCGTCAGTGCTCCGCTCCGTAGTGTCCACCACCAGTCAACTGAGCTGAGCTGAGCTGCTGCCGCCGTGGAACACTGGAGCCTTTGCTGCTGAGCAGCTGATTGGCGGTTGGAACAGCCTCCCGGAATACCGCCGATCAGCTGTTCTAGGCGGCGGGGAGCATTGGCGATTAGTAGTGATCGGCGGCAGCGATCCCTGCTGCCTAGAACAGCTGATCGGCGGTATTCTGGGAGGCCGATCCAACTGCTAATCAGCTGCTTGGCAGTGAAGGCTCCAGCGTTCCCTGGCAGTGGCGAACGGTTGCCGTTCACTGCCGCCGGGGAACTCTGGAGCCTTCACTGCCAAGCAGCTGCTCGGCAGTTGGATTGGCACCAACCCCCCTCTCCCCCGCTGCAATATTCGCTCTATAAGACGCACAGACATTTCCACCCACTTTTGGCGGGGGGGGTGTGCGTCTTATAGTCAGAAAATACGGTTGTGATGCACTTATGGGGGCTGCAGAAATATGAAAAGTTTTTGTGTGGGTAGGGCAGACTGAAGAGGAGAAGAAAAGAAGAAAAATAGTGCAGAAAAAAATAGCGGAAAAGTGTTTTCTGGAAAATAGATTGATTTGGGTTATAGTGAGAGAACATGCTAGAAATGTTATTTTTTGTGACAAAGAATAATACTTAATTGTAGCAAATTCTTTACCTTTGGCAGAAATCTTGTTTAGGAATAAGCTCTCTTAAGAATAAACATACACATACAAAAGAGGCCACTATTTTAGGTTTTTCACATTTACTTATTAGCATAAACAGGTCTTTCTTATTTGTAGTTTAATATACAGGTAGTCCTTGACTTAAGACCACAATTGAGCCCAAAATTTCCATTGGTAAGGAAGACAGTTATTAAGTGAGTTTTGCCCCATTTTATGATCTATCTTTCCACAGTTAAATGAATCATTGCAGTTGTTAAGTTAGTAACATGGTTGTTAAGTGAATTTGGCTTCCCCATTGACTTTGCTGGTCAGAAGGTCACAAAATGTGATCACATGACCCTGGGACACTGCAACCGTCATATATATGAGTCAGTTGCCAAGCGTCTGAATTTTCAGCATGTGACCATGGAGATGCTGCAATAGTCATATGTGTCAAAAATGGTCATAAATCGCTTTTTTTCAGTGCTGTTATAACTTGGAACTGTACCTAGTTTTCTTTTTATAGGTTTACATTTATTAAACACTTATATCTTGTGGGTTTTTTCTTTTTTTATTTCCACTGCCCTTGTCCATTTTAAATGTGAATTTTAATGTATTACAAAATAAAGAATGCAGTTTTCAACTCCAGATTCCTTCTATGGGGATTGGTGATTGACTCACATTACATATTTCTAACTGATACTTTAAGACATGGGTCCTCAAACTACGGCCCGCGGGCCGCATGTGGCCCGCTGAAGCCATTAATCCGGCCCGCGCAGGACCACGAGGTTGTCCCACCCACATCGCCCCGCCCACCCTTCGGCCGAGCGTAGGACCTACCTTTGCGAGCCCCGCGGGCTGGAACTGAAAGGTAAGGCCAACAATTTTGGCCTGCAGAGACGTTCTGGAGGCGGGGGAGGTGAAAAACAGGCGAAAATGGCCCATTTTTAGCCAAAAAATGGGCAGTTTTCACCTGTTTTTGGCCAGCAGAATACTTCTGGAGTTGGGGGAGGTAAAAAATGGGGTGCAAAGACCCCCCAGGAGGCCAAAAAAGGGCAAAAATGGCCCATTTTCCACCTCCCCGCCTCCAGAAGATAGAGAGAGGGAGAGAGGGAGAGAGAGATTTCTCAAGCTCCTTGGGGCTGAGAAGAATTGCTGCAAAACTGAGTTTCCTGAAGTGGACCACTAGACTCCTAAACAACTGGGGAAAAAAATCTAGTAAAAAGAAAAGTCAACCAAAAGAGCAACATGCAAACAAAAGCAAATAAAACACCCCCAGGAGCAAAACAAATTAAAGTTTAATTTGTATGCATTGTTTAATGGATTGTTAAATTGGCCATGCCCACCTAGTCACATGACCTAGCCACGCCCACCCATTCACATGACCACCTAGCCACGCCCACCCAGCCGGTCCGGCCCCCCAACAGTCTGAGGGACCGTGAATTGGCCCCCTGTTTAAAAAGTTTGAGGACCCCTGCTTTAAGATGTTTGGAGAATTGTACCTCTGAATATGCAGTTTATATATAGGAATTATGGAATTTTTGTTGGAACACAAATTAATACGTATTAGCATCAATGAACAGGAAGTGGAGAACAGACTGATTACTATTCCCTCTGTAGCTGCCAAATAATAATTATATATTTCACTGTATCATTCAATCAGGGGTGGGTTCTAACTTACCTCGCTGCTGGTTCGCTTCCTCCCGTGCCACGTGGCTGCGCCTCGTGGGCACGTGCGCGCTTTGCATGTGCGCACATGCGCAGTGCAAAAAAATAAAAAAAATCCCCCCCTTAAACAAGATGGCGATGCATGCCAAAAACAAGATGGCGATGCATGCGCAGTGCCAGAAACTCGGCTTCTGCGCATGCGCAGAAGAAAAAAAACCCGGAAAAAATTAAAAAAAAAATTAAAAAAAAAAGATGGCGGCGTCCACGGACCGGCACCGACCAAACCGGATCCGTGACATCATCATGACGTCACCAGTGGGTTGCTACCGGTTCAGGTGAACCGGTCCGAACCGGCAGGAACCCACCTCTGCTTTCAATGCATACACAAGTTCTTTATCAAGGATATAAGTTGGTAATTTGTGCTGTAAAGTCTAAATAATATGTAGAAGCTGTGTGTGTGTGTGTGTGTGTGTGTGTGTGTGTGTGTGTGTGTGTGTGTGTATCTCTGTCTGTCTGTATCTGTCTATATCTGTCTATACCTACCTACCTACCTATGACATGACATGACATGACATGACATACGACTTAAGATTTTAGAATAAAACCTGAATTTTGAATTGTCTCACAGGAGCTTGGAATAGGTGGCACATACCAATGGAAAATTTGTGGACTTGACCCCACCATGACTCTTGCCATTTATTTTGAAGTAGTAAATCAGGTGAGCCTAGATTTTTTAAAAATCTTTGTAAAGTTGTATATAGTGCAGAATCCATTGATGAGGAGGCCGAGGAGACAGCATGTGCAGAAAAATGCTGTTATTCCCTCAGCCTTATTGCTGAAATTTTGATGCCATTAAGGATCAGTAGATGTTTAGATGTCAGAGAAGTCTTTTGTGTGAAATATGTAAAATATTTTTAAAAGAATCTGGGTATGGACCAAGAAGACGTATTACTGAGCTATAATGCAAGTAGGAAACACTAGCATTATCTGTTTGAAGATCTAGGTTCCAAGTCCTCTACTTGAGATTAATGAAGATTTTATTAGAATTAAGAGCAGCTAATGCTGGGAAGGAAAAGCTGCAGTAAGATCAATTTGTCATCTTAAAGAAGACTCAAACCTATCTAAAAAGGCATGCTCACATTCTTGTTCTCCTCCCCCCCCCCCGCCACTCTAAGACAATCATTTAAAATTCTGGATGGTCTTTTCAGGAACTCAGACCTTATTCAATGACAGCTCTAGGCCGATTTACTAAATAAATAAAAAGTAAAAAGAAAACTGCTTTATGTTATTTGAACCTTATTTGAAGGCAGAAATTGTTTATTGCACGTCCAGTCTAGTTCTAATTACTCTTGGAACTATATCTTAGTATTCGTATTCTCTGTGCCTCCAAGAAGCCAGTGTGTTGTAAATGAGTATATTATACTGCTTGTACTTCATTTTTCTCCTATATGATGATGTCAACCTGTCTTTAAAATGTAATGTGTATCTTAGACAACTTTTACCTCATTAACTTTCAGCACAGCACTCCAATACCTCAGGGCGGAAGAGGAGCTATCCAGTTTGTTACGCATTATCAGCATTCCAGTACACAGAGGCGCATTCGTGTGACTACTGTTGCTAGAAAGTGAGAATAATTTCTGATAATTAGGTTTGGTTCTGTTGGCTGCATTTCTTTGTTGCATAAATTGTATTGCTTGAGCCACATTAATAGCATACTCCACATTGTGACTGGGGGGATGAGCTGCTGATTGTCCCACACCTGATTTCTCCGTTGTCAAGCTGGCCTTTCCAGCCATCTTTGTGGTAGCCTTCTATAGCCTTGTAAATATTTAAAAAACGAAGGAAGAAAAATACAGCAATCCTATGGGGAATCAGAACCCTTACCTTTGAAGTGAAGGTCAGCTGTGTTTTCCCCACCCCCTTCATGATCTTGACTAATCTGCCCTTCATGGGAGATGAAAGAAATATGCCTATCAAGTGATGGTTGCTGATAATCAGCTAACCAGGGATTTGGATGATGTGCTCAGCCATGGTTTAAGATAAACTAATCAAAACCAATCTGTGATTAGAAATTGTAATTAAGGGACACTGCCATGGTGTATTGTATAAACCCGAAATAAAATAGCTTATGAAACTGAGATGGACCATCAGTTCATTTTTGTGGCTGATATAATAATGATTTAGAACATATATAATCTTCTGTAAATTATTGGTAGAATGTTCTTTACGGCATTTAATAATCTAAATTTTACTAATTCTTGCCATAAATTAGTTGGGCAGATGCACAGAGTCAGTTGCAGCACATTGAAGCTGCATTTGACCAAGAAGCAGCTGCTGTCCTGATGGCTCGATTGGGTGTCTACAGAGCTGAATCAGAGGAAGGGCCTGATGTCTTGCGATGGCTGGATAGGCAACTAATTAGACTTGTGAGTATGATCAATTGTAAGCTTATGAATTTTAGAATACAAAAGATGATTGCTTGATCAGACATACTCCCCTCACCACCCTGCATTCCAAAAGTTTTGATCCTTGTCTTGAAAATTCCAAATGTAAATGCTGATTAGTATTTTTTCAATTTGCTTTTCAGAAAATAATTGGTTAAATACATATAAATTCGTTTTGTGACATTTAGCTAGTTCAGAAAGGAATAAGCTTGGACACTATTCATTTTATGTGGCCACATTGTATTACTGAGATGGACTAGACAACCCATGCCCCGTTAGGTCATTGCTTCAGATATATTTTCTTATCTAAACAGGGAAACAGAATGACCAAAGGCGGGGGGGGGAAGCATTAGGAGCAGGAGCAACTTCCTACTTCCTGCTGGCTTCCCCTTTGAGTATTCTTGTGGGAATTTAGGAGGGAGCCTTCAGAATCTTTCCTTCTTAGCAGGCAAGCAAATGGCTGCTGCTGGATGAGGGAGCGGGCAAGGGGTGCAAGTCGGGCTGGGAAACTCACAACTTTCTCAAATTTCATTCCCTTGGGAGTCATGGGTCTCTGATTTTGGACATGTTTCGTAAGTTAGATCTTTTGAGGTACCTTGGTTGAAAGTTGTTGTCCTATTATGTACTGTTTTGTCCAATTAAAGGTCATGACAATGAAAGTTTAATAGTATATGGATATTCAACTTGACTATCAATGGCTAAAGTGCAAAATATTAATTAAAACTAAAACTAAAAATTAAAAACTTGGTGAAAAAGATTTTGGCTGTTCTTCTAAAAGCACAGAGAATGAGAGCCAGATGCTGTTCTTAAGAAAGTACCTTTGTTAGCTTAGAAATGATCCTGGAGGGGGCCTTCTTCCTTTTGCCTAAGAAAGATAACTCTGAAAACAAGTTCATCTTCAGAATGGCCTCTCATATAAATCTTGGTGTCCAGTTTGGTCTAGTGCATGGGCCTCACAGGCCGGATCGTGACGTATCGCGAAGTTTTTTGCCTTTGCGGAGCCGGGGTGGGTGCGGCCTGTGCATGACGTATCCGGCCCGCGGGCCGCCAGTTTGACAGGCCTCGTCTAGTGGTTAAGGCACTAGGATAGAAAGCAAGTGTAGGAGCAGACTAGGCTGAGCCCGAGGGCAGGGTCAAGAACATCATCAGAATGGAATCCCTATCCTGGTTCCTGGTTTCTTGCTCCTGACAGTGGGAGATCATAAGTTCAAATCACCCCTGGAAACCAGCTGGGTAACTTTGGGCCAGTCACTCTGTCTCAGCCCAACACTCACAGGATTGTTGTTGTGGGGGAAAAAGGAGGAAGGAGTATTTGATATGTTCACCGCCTTATTTGTAAAAATAATAAATAAATAAGTACATAAATAAGTAAGATAATGAGTTCCTCAGATAATTAAACTGATTATAAGCATCATGCAATACCAGTAACAAACTAAGTAGGAACCTAGCTGTACCACTGAAATTTCTGGCCACTTTCACAAAACCATGTTGCAGTAGTCAGATCAAGATGTAATCAAAGCCTGAATTAAAAGTTGTCAAATCTGACTGGCTTAGGAATAGTTACAGTTTGGATGCTAAGCATAATTGCCCAAATATGATACTTGCCATAGCAGTTACCTAGGAAGCCAGTGGCACCTGAGCATTATATGATACTACAATCTTCAAATTAAGTGGGGGTTTTTTACCAACAGCACATCTGTCTTAGAGTTCAGGGATGCTGATTGCTTCCATGAAATTAGATGGCAAGAAATTATGGAATTAAATGCTAACAGGCTACTAACCATGCCCTCACTACAACAGTTTCTCCCAGCAGTTCATGGAGTTGTTGAGCTACACAGGGGCAAGATGACGCAAAATTATAAATCAGTGTATTGTTAAATCCTGAGCCTGTTTTAAGCCAAAATATGATTCTTCAAAGCTGGCCACTAAATTTAATCCCAATTAATTACATATAAATTTACCAGATACCATCAAATGCTTGACGAAGTCTACATTAGGCTTTTGCAGTCTATCATGTTGCTTATGATATTGTGCATTTGATGTCCTTAAAAGCAATTTTCTCCTAATAATTTTGAAACAATATCCTTTTATAAAAAGTAATTTTGGTTATTAAGCATATTAGAAACAAAAGAGATAAAGTGACAAATTTTATTTCTTTGATATTATGAACAATATTTTTGGGGGAAAATTATTGCAGGTGATGTCTTTATTTTCCTTCCTTGTTCTTTTGTAAGATTTATATTGTCTTCAAAGGATTACTGAGATCTGCATATTTCTCCAACAGTGTCAGAAGTTTGGACAATACAGCAAAGATGATCCAAATTCATTTAGGCTGTCTGATTCATTCTCCTTGTACCCCCAGGTAAGATCTATCTCAAAAATTTTAAAAGAAATAAAACAATTTAATAAAAGAAAAGAAGTAGCAGTTTGCCTCCAAGTCATTTCTATGGTTATCAGAAGACTGTATTAAATAGTAAAATGTTTTATATTTGGTACATGCCTTTTTTGTATTTGTATCTCAAAATAATTCAGACAGGCAAAGAGACAGGAAATTATTAGATATTAGATATTTTAATTATACTCAGTATGACTTCTGGTTTTTTTCTGTTCCATTTAGTTCATGTTCCATTTGCGACGATCTCCATTCCTTCAAGTATTCAATAACAGTCCAGATGAATCTTCCTATTACCGTCATCACTTTGCCAGGCAGGATTTGACCCAGTCCCTTATTATGATTCAGCCTATACTTTATTCTTACTCATTCTATGGACCACCTGAGGTGATTCTCCTTCTATGTTTGATGAAAGTTGATTGAAAATAGTAATTAAAGAAACTTAATAAAACTGATGTATGTTCAAAATGCAGCATTTTTAAATATGAACAAATAAATGAACGAATCTTTCAAATTTACAGTTTTCAAAGAAGGAAAAAATAGAAATGTTAGGGGTGCATCTTTTCAAATTCTGCAATCAAAAATGAAGTTTGGTTAAAATTGTGTTATATTTACCTTCTTATTTGTAAAATTACGCTTTCCCTTTTTGTGTCTTGTAGCCTGTACTATTGGATAGCAGCAGCATTCTTGCTGATAGGATTCTGCTGATGGATACTTTTTTCCAGATTGTTATCTTTCTTGGTGAGGTAAATAAGGAATTAATTCTTTGTTATGACTGAATTCTATGAATGACAAGGAAATTGTTTTGTTTTTAGACCAGCCATTGCTGAAGTCCCTAGGTGATGCACAAAACAGAAAATATATCAGAAACTAAACTATATAAAATTATAAAATCTTACGCTAAAATAGAATTAAATAATTTTGTTGGCAAAATTAAAATTTGTAAAATAAACAATTAAGTATTGTAGATTAATTGTCAGAGTTTCTAAAGCCTCCTTAAAAGTCAGTGCACTAATGAGTTTCTTCCATAGAAGCTTTGCAATTATGGCAAAAACTCATTCCCGAGTGTCAGCCAGCCTCTGACTACCATTAGAAATGAGCCTTTCCAGGTGACCATAATCAGGGAGAGGAGTCTTGCAGAGCAAGGCAGTCTCTCAGATATCTCAAGTCCACTGTGTTTTTATTAAACCTCTCATCTGAACTGAGAGTATACAAGCCATATACTTACTAAAAAAACAACACAAACTATGATCTTAAAGTGAAGAATCTGCTGTCATATTCACACTGACAAAGTCTTATGGCTTTTTATGTATGTGTAAATCACTAAACAGCAATTTATCCCTTGATCTAAATTAATGTTTACTTATGGCATCAAAAGAAGAAACTAGTGCAGTAAATATCAAGCCTCAGTCAATCATGAGTGTGCATTTTAGAAAGAGAAGGATACCTTGTCTGGGCTGCAAAAAATCTGGAAACCACCAGAGAGCAGAAATGTGTTATATCCTGTTTCCTCTTGTACTCAAACTAATATTAATTGAATATTTGTAGCTCTTTAATGGATATTAATTTAATATTCATTAAAGAGCTCCTAACAGGTACATTATGGGTGTCCACATAGATCTGAAGCACCAAGATTCATACATGGAATGATTTGCATATCCCTATCTAATAACTTTTTTTTTTACTGTGGCTAAACCATCATTTTTACCATGATTTGGCAAAAACATGTAATAGTGAAATGGTTCATAATGACACTAAGTTGAATTATTGTTTATTAACAGTAGTTGTATTTCCATATCATGCTAATTCAAAACTACTCCAACTATTATGGCTTCATATGATATGAGGTCCTGTGATCTCATCTCTCACTAGAGATGTGCAAATTTAGTTAATTCCAAGGAGTTCCAGAAGGTTCCTTTTTCTGTCAGAACCAAGTATTTCCTAGGACACTTCAGTATTCTCTGAAAATAAATACTCCGAATCAGAAGTGACCTGATATGATACTGTGTGAGAGTTCTGGCCCCCAAACAGGTTTATTTTGTCCAGAATGACATACTGAATTGTTTTTTCAAAGGATTTACTTCTGAAATAGCAAATTCTTAAAGGAAGCAGAAGAGAATTAAAGATTTCCCCCCATCTGGGTGGTTAAAGTGATTTAATTAGCCTTGCTGTGGAGATGAGGGGATTGTATCAAATACTGATGGCAACCACAACTGGATTGGGCTCATAACAAGCTCCTTTTCCTTCAAAAGGCCTTTCTTTGCCTTCATTTTGTGCATAAGACAAAGCACAATTGGCTTAGAACCAAACTAGCACAAAGTGTTGGTGATTAAAAGAAAGTGACAATTACATAATTATTTTTTTAATATTCTCAGGCAAGATATTTTCACAAAACAATTGCTTGGCATTATTTGTTTGGTTTCATTGATTTTTTTCTAAAATGTGAAATAAATCATATAAGGATTTTGCACATGATGTGAATTAGACAGTAAAAAGACAAATATTTATGAAAGTTCCTTAATTAATTCCTCCCACATTGTTTTCCACAAGACTATTGCCCAGTGGCGTAAGGCTGGTTATCAAGATATTCCAGAATATGAAAACTTCAAGCATTTACTGCAAGCTCCACTGGATGATGCTGAAGAAATTTTACAAACAAGATTCCCAATGCCACGCTATGTTAACACAGAACATGGAAGCAGCCAGGTAAGGAAAACTTAAAAAACTCTAGGTGCATTAAAAAAGGTGTGCCATAGCTATATTTATAGTTAATGTTGGTTTTAATATATTTGTAATATATCATACCAATGTTTTCACACTATCAGTCTTAAATTTTTGGAGAGATTTCACTTCATCCAGCACAAGTTGACTGAAGATAATGTCAGGTGAGAATCAGGGTGGCATAGTGGTTAAGGTGATGGACTGGCACCTATCCTCAGCTACAGAAACTCATAGAATAATTTTGAACCAGTCATTATCTCAGCCCAATTTATTTTGCAAGATTATTAAGAAAGCACAACCAATGCTAATGCTTCATCAATCTTTCCCTGAGAGAAGAGGGGTTTTTTCCCCTCTTAGTATTATTGAGCTGCTTCAGGACTTTGAGCTGTCTTGTCCTTGGCAATGTTCTACTTGACAAGGACCAGGAGGAATTAAAATGTTCTTGGGCTACAGTTACAAGCCTAGAAATGCATGCCCTCTGTCCAGCAGTCTCTCAGCCTTGGTTAAACATTTGTTCATATTGAAAAATCCATGTTTTTGCAATATCTGTTAATATTAGGCCTTATACTGGCTTAGCTGAAAATCCAGTTCTCCAGAAACATAATGCATTATTCAGGAATTGGCTTACTGGGCAGAAGGCTCAAAGAATAACGAAACTAGTTTCTTTATTGCAGTCAAAAGCACTGAAGTTATATACACAGCGTATCTGTCCACTGTGGTACATAGTGGTCAAGTGTATACATTGGTCTCCAGAGTTTAAATCCTAGGCTTTTTCCTACCACTTTTCTGAATAAATCAAAACCTGGCCACTTTTTTGGTCCTGAGGGGCAACTGTTGTTTGCTGGCAGAATTCAGGTAGTCCTCATGTTATGATCGCAATTGGGACTGGAAATTCCATTGCTAACCATTGCAATTGTAAAGCATGTTTCACATGATTTCAATGCTTAGTCATAGCAGTCTTAATTGCTTTCATAACCCCAGGACTGTAGGTCATTAAGTGAGGGTCTTGTGACTAAGAAGTAGGAAAAAGTGGGAATCTTATGCAAGTAGATCTGCGGATGAGAGCTATGGTGGGCAAGTGCCATGAGGGCGTGCCATGAACAGGCACTACAGAATGCAGGGATGCCTTAGGGGTGAGTAGGTGGGTAAAAAAGCAGCAGGAGCTATTATAACTTTGTGGGTTTGCTGAACGAATGGTCACACCCTCAGGACTACTTGGAGTGTTATCAAACTTGGAAGCTACTGATAATGGCTTCTGTCTGATTATAACAGAAACTGTTCTTTAAGCACTCATTATTTCAAAATATGAATTTGCTTCCTGTTTTCTTCTACTCTCTTTCCTTTCCAAATAATCCTCCTCAATTTATTCTGAGCTGTATTAAAAGGAAACATGCAAGTAATGGGAAATTTATGTGACAAATCTTAATTATATTGCATCTACACGGCTTATTTTGGCTTTCACAGGCACGGTTTCTCCTATCTAAAGTGAATCCTTCTCAGACGCATAATAATCTGTATACATGGGGACAAGTAAGTAATTATGTGTTTGGTTCTATGTCTATTGTGCATGCACTCACAATTTATGGCATGCATTACGTAAGGAGCAGGAGTTTGTCAGTTGATTTTGACTATTTACGGGGGTTAGGCTTTGTTAACTGGAAAATTCCTTTGAGCCTCCAGTATTTGAAATATAGACAATAAATTATATGGTTTATGGGCCAAAACTGCATAAACTAGACTTGGAACATTCATTCATTCATTCATCACTCACTCATTCATTCATTCATTCATTCAAGTCAATTTTAAAACTTGGAAATAAATAAAAGTACAATAGGATTCAACATGATTATACATCATGTAAATTATGCTGTACTTTTCCAATTTTCCCACATTTTATGTTGGCTCAGATTTTGTTTCTAAACTATAGTTTCTTATTTCAGGAATCTGGTGCTCCAATACTAACAGATGATGTTAGTCTACAAGTATTCATGGATCATCTAAAAAAGCTGGCTGTTTCAAGCGCATCCTAATTTTGATACTAAAGTCTAAAAAAATCAATAATCTTATTGAATCATGCTGCTGATAGATTACAGTCTACCAAGAAACTAATAACATTCCTTTTTTTGAATCAAAGTTTTAATTAACCCAATATAAAAAGGGGAAATTTACATTTTAGATTTAACTTATTGATATACTTGTCTTTATTCTACAAATTCTTCATTTTCATGTTCTTATACCAAGATTAAAATCTGCATTTATACTGTCCTGCATAGTTCATTTTTCTGCTCTTACAACTAAGCAAAATAAAATTTGAGAATAGTGTTAAACCTTAGTGTATTATGTTCTCTACCACTTATTGGGGGCAGGGTGGAAGGTTTACTATTCCCAATTTTCTGGCTTGGATAGATGCAATGAATTAGCATTGCCAGACTATGAACAGTTCTTTATTACAAAAATATCCATGTACTTTGTACAGGTTGATAAAAATAGTTAAATGTATGATAAATTGAGGAATTATCTGACTATTAAAGTAGTATAAGATGCAAAATAATCTAACAGCAGTCACACAAGATTCTGTTTTGTAATAAAATATCCTTAGTAGATATACTACATTCTTCAACTATGAGAAAAAGAGAAAAATGCAAAAAACAGTTACACAACTGACAAGATTTAGTTAGTGAATACAATCATTCTATATATACAGGTAGTCTTCGACTTACAACAGTTCATTTAGTGACCGTTCAAAGTTAGAACAGCACTGAAAAAAGTGACTCATGACCATTTTTCACATTTATGACCGTTGCAGCATCTCCATGGTCACGTTATTTATATTTGGAAGTTTGACAATTGGCTCAGATTTATAACAGTTGCAGTGTCCTGGGGTCATGTGATCAGCTTTTGCGACCTTCTGACAAGCAGAGTCAATGAGAAGCCAAATTCACTTAACAACCATGTTACTAATTTAACAACTGCAATGATTTACTTAAGAAATGTGGCAAAACTCACTTATCAAATACTCACTTAGAAACATACATTTTGGGCTCAAGTCAAGGACTACCTGTATTGGGTGCTGATTGGTTATAACATCTCCCTAACTTCTCTTAGATTGTTCAATCTTTTTCTAATTATCCCATTTTGATTGAGTTAGTTTAGAATTATCAGTGGCCAAAAAAATGGAAAAGGTCAATATCCCAATACTAAAGAAAGGTGATACAAAAGACTGCTCCAACCACTGAACCATAGCCTTGATACCACAGTGAGTAAATTTCTCTTGAAAATAATCTAGCAATGTTTGAATCCAACTGTCAACAGAGAACTGCCTGATGTATAAGAATTTCAGAAAGGAAGAGGAACGTGGATCATATTACCAGTCTACGCTGGATGATGGAAAAAGCAAAGGAATACCAAAAAGACCTCTACATATGCTTCATTGACTACATAAAATTCTTTGACTGTGTTAACTATGACAAGCTCTGGAACTGCCTCAAAGAACTGGAAATACCATCATACCACATCCAGCTCATTCACTCATTGTACTCTGATCAGGCAGCCACTGTAAGAAGGCATATAGCTGCAAGGTCTGGCATGAATAACATCTGAACAAGTAAAGACATCAGCCTCACAACAAATACAGATTAGTTAATGCAATAATTTTTCCAGTTGCTATTTATGGCTCTGAAACTTGGACTCTGAAAAAGGGCAGATAGGAGAAGGGTGGATGCCTTTGAACCGTGGTGCTGGAGGAAACTATTGTGTATCCCAACTGCAAAAATAACGAAGTCCTAGACCAGTGGTTCTCAACCTGTGGGTCGCGACCCCTTTGGGGGTCGAACGACCATTTCACAGGGGTCGCCGCGCGCGTTAGCCCGCCATCTTGGTGACACCGTTACTCGCAGGGGTGAAATGCTCCCGCTTTGGCCGTGCCTGCGGGTCGTCAGATAGCCGGTAGCGACAGAAGCGGGAGACTTCACCCACCCGCCTGGACGCCGCCATTTGGGTTCTTTTACCTTCTGCGCATGCGCAGAACGCTTTGCGCATGCGCAGAGGGTAAAAGAACCCAAATAGTGGCATCCGGGTGGGTGGGCGGCGCCTCGCGCTACCTTGGTGACCGGCTCTACGGTGACCGACAGGTACGAGCGAACCAGGAGCATTTCATCCCTGCTCATTCCCCAGGTGTGCGGGGGGGTCGCGGCATTAGAAAGGTTGAGAACCACTGTCCTAGACTGAACCTCACCAAAAATATCTCTTGAAGCCAAAATTGCCAAACAGAGGCTGTCATACTTTGGTTATGTCATGAGAGCTGACTTGAAAAGTCAATCATACTGGGAGTGATCAGTGGAAAAATGAGAAGGCCATCCTAGTACCCACTGGCTGGACACTGTAAAAGATGATACTGGAATGACCATGGCGGATCTGAAGGAGGCAGTTAAGAGACAGAGGGGCATGAAGAGTGTTGATCCATTGAGTGACCGAGAGTCAGACACAACCGAATGGCTGAACGATGATGATCTTAATCAAATGTTAATTTTAGCTTTTTTATATTTACATAAACTTTAAACTAGTGTATATACCAGTGATGGCTAACCTTTTTGCCGTTACGTGCCAAATTCAGGGGTCATGCGCATGTGCGTGCGACCCCACCGTGCTCCCCCCGCTTTTGGCACACGATGGCACGGTGGGCCCGGTAGGCCCGTTTTTCACCCTCCCCAGGCTGCAGAGGCTTTCTAGGAGCCTGGGGAGGGTGAAAATGGCCTTCCCCACTCCCCTAAAGGCCCTCCGGAGGCCGAAAACGGCCCGTTTCCCGACTTCCGATGGGACCGGAAGGCCCGTTTTTCGCCTTCCCCAGGCTCCAGAGGCTTTCTAGGAGCCTGGGAAGGGCGAAAACGGCCTCCCCCACACCCCCAGAGGCCCTCTGGAGGTCAGAAATGCCCTCCCAGAGCCTCCGCGCGAGCCCTTTACTTACCTCAAAATGGGCTGCGTGGAGACTCCTGGGAGGGGAGGGGGTGTGGCCAGCCAAAAATCAGCTGGCCAACGCGCACATGGCGCTGGAGCTGATCTACGGCAATGGCTCCCATGCCGGCAGATATGGCTCCACATGCCACCTGTGGCACGCGTGCCATAGGGTATATACTTTGTCTCTTTAACAGTAGATAATCACTTTGAAAATAGTTGGGTACATTTATTATTATTACCATTTATTATGGTAAGCAGTAATGAGGGTTGCTTCTTTTCATCTTGATGTGTGACCCTGGCTGTTACAATTTAATATTTTCTTTGAACGTGCTATTAAGCTTTATGCCAACATATATAGTATAGTGTGATATATCTCTTCATAGCAGCTAATGTCTCTTACCTTCAATGGCAATGGCTAAACAAAGCATGGACAAAAAAAAAATTCTAAAGAGATGAAGATATCTGGAATATTTCTTTATATAACAAAGGAGTGGGTCTATACTAGATAGAGAAGCATTTTCTTGAGAGGCTGATTTATTTAGTTCAGCTGTTACCTGGCAGGAGAAAGAACATTTGTTTTTTAATCAAATATTTCCCCATGGCTTGTTATATCATCTGATACCTGGAACATTGCAATGTGCTTTACACAGACTGCCCTTAAAGATGATTTTGGAAGGCACAGTTGGTCAAGAATCCAGTGGAGCAGGAAATGAATTGAGCTCTGGTGGCACAGTGGTTAGAATGAAGTATTGCACGCAAACTCTGCCCACAGCCAGGAGTTTGATCCTGACTGGCTCAAGGTTGACTCAGCCTCCCATCCTTACGACTCAGGTCACTAAAATGAGGACCCAGATTGTTCAGGGCAATATGCTTTCATTGTAAATCACCTGGAAAGTACTGTAAAGCATTGTGAGGTGGTATATATGTCTAAGTGCTATTGCTATTGCATTGTAAGCTTCCCAGAGTCACTTTGGATAGCAAAATGGGTAGCATATAGATTTAATAATTAAAAAAAATTGTATGGTTTGGCATGCCCATGTGATAACACTGCTCCACAAGTTGTACTGGTTGGCAATGACGATGCAATTCAAGGTACTGCTAATCAAATATAGGTAATTCTGGATTGATAGCCAGCCTTAGAACTGGCTATCAAAGATATCAAAGTGGTGTGGCTTCTGCCTTTTACAATCAACTATCAATAATTAAGAACAATACAGGTTGGTTCCAGAATTAGCTGTCCTAGGCATAGTTATTTAGATTAACTAAAGGTTCAAAGACTTTGGAGTACTTGTAAACTTAAAACTTGTATTTTTATTGTGTGCTCTGTTGAGTGCATTTGGTATATGGTCTTGTTGATGAATGGAAAGGTCTGCAAACTTCTCCAGCAGGTTGTATGAAAAGCACGATGGGATTGTCTGCAAAAAGGTTAGCAAAATGAGAACATTGATACTGCTGAACACAAAAGAGATTTGAAGATTTTCATTCGGGATGGAAATCAATTATGGCCAGAAACTGAGGGCGTTTTTTAGTCATTGTTTATACCAGTTTCTCAATCTTGGTAACGTTGAGATGTGTGGACTTCAACTCTCAGAATTCTCCTCCCCAACAGCTGGCCAAGGAATTCTGGGAGTTGAAGTCCACAGGTTTTAAAATTTGCCAATCTTGAGAAACAGTTAAAACACTGACATTCAAGCTACGCAGTTCTGGTTGGTAGCCGTGCTGGCTGGGAATTTTGGGAGTTGAAATCCAGACATCTTAAAGTTGCCAAGCTTGAGAACCTCTGGTTTACCGGAACATCTTCAGAAAGGTCAGTTCTACCTGGGAAATTGAATCACGTTTCTTAAATGCGGAGAGTGGGGGAAGAGAAGGTTACCGAAAGTTTCAAGACAGGATATGACATCAGAGGAGGCGGAGAAAGCAAACCACGAGGTTAGGAAGCAGCTGAAGCGGGGAGCAAGTTCTCTGCTTCGCTCTGTGTTGCCTTAGGCGGCCGCTAAAAGGGCCGTTGGACGCAGAGATGACGAGTGGCGACCTCAAGGCGCAGCGGGCCGTCCTGTGGTCGCGTCGGTTCTCTCTGCTGTACGCGATGGGAGTGTGGACGATTATTGGGTATTTCATTTCCCGGTCAGTGCGTTTCAGGGAGATACCACTGGAGGAGAAGAAGGAGAAAGGCGAGCAGTCGCCGCCGCCGCCTCTCGGTATATCCCGAGCGCCGTATATAGATCTTTGGCCCTGGGGAGGCAGTTTTTCGCCTCGGAGTGTTTTCTAGGGTTAAGAGATCTTAAGTTTGCAGTTGCAGTTTACAGTTTTGGTGTTGACAGATTTAAAATGGACTAGGGTAAATTAGTAAACCCAAGTGTCTCAATGAATCATTTAACATGCATTTAACATGTTAAGCACAATAAGTTTAAGTAACCCCAGGTATACATAAGGCAGTTTTTGTGTTCTAAGAGTACCAAAGCGAACTTGAGTAAAGGGTGGTAAGGGAATTAATATATTTTTATATTTAAAATTTCTCCACAAACATTTTTTCCTGGAAACAATATTTAATAAATAAAATCTAATTTTGAATTATAGTTATCTCATTGGCTCAAAATACACTAATATGCAAACTTGCACACTGTAATTTTAGGTTAAGCATATTCAAGAAATACCATATATTGAATAATTCATTTTTGTACATTTTTGTACATTTTAATGTGTAATTTTTGTATTAAAACAATGCAGATGAAGTTAATAAGACTTTGAAACTTCATTTGTTTTGTAAAAATAGAACTTGCTCATATAGTCTGACCACCTAGAATTCTTATCTTTATCCATTTAGATCACAACGAATATCCCAGAAGTGTTTGACAGGAGCAGAAAATCAAGACTGAAACTGGATTCACATTAACAGCAAAAACTACTTCATCTGATTTTGTGCCATATTCTCATTTGCATAATAGAATGATGTCACTGTTTTATTATAATACTGGGAAAGAAAAGTAAATTATATTGAAAAAAAGAAGAGGAGCATCACAGTGTCTATAACTTTTATTAAAGAGTTGCATGAGATCTGATTTTGAAACAACAGTAATTGGAAAGTACTGTGTTCTGTCACCCTATTATGAAACTGTAACCCTGCTTCATCTTCATGCATTTGAATATATGGAATATAATTATATATTTTTTCTTTTGTTTATAATTTATATTAATACCTTTTCCTGAAATTCTGCTAGCATGTGTTTGAAATCCTAAAGAAGAGTAAATGTGATTGATTCCTTATTTCCTCTTACAGCAACCATAAATATTTTCTCCATAGAGTTTGATGTTTATGATAGCTATCTTTGTTTTCAAGGATAGAGAATTTCTGTAGCACTTACCTCTGATGTTGGAGTTGGGAAAAGGTGTTAGATAGTTTCTGAATATGGTAGAAGTAACTTTCGATCTTGCAGGTTTCAAATCCTCCCGGTTGCCAGATACAGTTCAGGCTAGCTATACTATGCATTGCTGGTTTCATGACAAGGAATACATTCAACTTTTTTGAACCAGAGTTTATAAAGGCATATGCGGTATTTTGGACTTTTTAAAAAAAAACTAAAGTGGCATATTCCTTACCATACAATGAGTTTCAAGAAGGCTTGTTCTCTTCAACCCTACCTTTATCATTTTTCAACATACTTGAAATGGAACTGTTTATAAATGGTTTTTTCTCTGTGTCTGAATAAGACAAGGTATAGTTCAACAATATTATGTATAAAGTGTAAATAAGATACTCCTTAATGTTTTGCCCAAAGTCTCATTAACTGGATTAGTATGCTGTATATGTACAAGGTATTTTGCTTGTTATTAACAGAAGAGCCGTGCTCTGATGTGAGGATTAATATGTAAAAGGATTAAGCATAAGAAAAAGCTGAAGCAAATGTATCTGGAAAAACTCTGAAGTTTGCCTAATCATGATAGATTTATGAGCTGTATTGCTCCTTTGTGCATTTGCTTGATTATTACATGGAAGCTGGCATTTTTAGAATTTACATCAACCTCAAGATAAAG
Organism: Thermophis baileyi; assembly: GCA_003457575.1. Taxonomy (NCBI): domain Eukaryota; kingdom Metazoa; phylum Chordata; class Lepidosauria; order Squamata; family Dipsadidae; genus Thermophis; species Thermophis baileyi. Next base: position 2,635,855 of record QLTV01003124.1, read on the forward strand.
GTATTCAATGTATTTTGGACTTCAAACAACGTTTTGTTTTAAACGATACAAGCAAAATGGAAATGTGAAACTGATTTTTCAGTGTTATATAATTATTAACAAACAATATGATCTTAATATAAAGCTATGTATTACAGCATTTAAAAAGGATGAAAATTTTGGAAACCTATAGACATGTATTACTTGTAACTCTTCATCAACAGAGCTCTGTGGAAAAAAGACTATTCAGTGGCAGACAGATGGTACAAAGTATAGCATTATAAGGCAAGCCTAAACCATATGTGCTCCCCTGAACTGCATCTCCAATACCCAATTGCTTATAAGCTATCTTTACTGAACTTTCTCTAGTGACCTCGAAGCAGTTTTTTATATTGTATTAACTACAGTTTAGAGTTTTTAAAAACTACCACTTTGGGGGAAAAAGAAAAGAAAAACCAGAGATTGAATCTTGTTTTTCCTAAGATCACACAATTAGAGTTTTACACATTTGATAAATAAAATCTGCCAGGCTGGTACTAGCCCACCATTTCTTACAGTGATTAATGTTTCCTTGAATATTTTATATTTTATTGCTTATCTTTGTAAATGTTTATATATTAAGAATGTTTTATATTCTTAATTAAGAAAGATAGCTTTTTAACCTTTATTGAAAATGCCTTCCTTGGATACAAAAGAAATCATAAAGTTGTCTCAGATCTTCCATTTTTGAATAATAAAGTAAGAGAAATGATGACCTTGTAACTCCAGATACAGAATAACAGAGTTGGAAGGGACCTTGGAGGTTTTCTAGTCCAACTCCCTGTTCAAGCAGGAGACCCTATACCATTCTGGACAAATAGTTTTCCAATCTCTTTAAAACCTTCAGTGATGGAGTATCTACAACTTCTGCAGGTAAGCTGTTCCACTGCTTAATTGTTCTCACTGTCAGGAATTTTCTTCTTAGTTTTCCTTGATAAGTTTAAATCTGTCATTTCTTATCCTGCCCTCATATGCTTTGGAGAATAGGTTGACCCCCTCTTCTCTGTGATAGCCATTCAAATATTGGAAGATTGCTATTGTGTCGCCCCTAGTCCTTCTCAGCTCCATTTGTGCAAGTGGGGAGGCACACACTTGCCCATCACTTCCATAGCCTGGTTCCAAAAGGGTCAAGGCTTAGTAGTGGGCTGTGGCCCAGGGGTTGGGGACGGGTGGGTTCCAACTTACCTCGCTGCCGGTTCGCTCCCTCCTGTGCCGCGTGGGTGCGCCTTGTGGGCGCACACTCGCTATGCACGCATGCGCAGTAACAAAAAATCCGGGGGGGGGAAGCCAAAAAAAAACATGGCGACCGCATGCACAGTGCTGGAAGTCGGCTTCTGCGCATGCTCAGAAGGGGGGGGGAATTTAAAAAAAATTTTAAAAAAAAGATGGCCCCCACAGACCGGCACCAACCGATCCGGTTTGGTGATGTCATCGTGATGTCACCAGCGGGCTGCTACCGGAGAACTGGTCTGAACCGGGAGGAATCCACCCCTGGTTGGGGACCCCTGGGCTAAATAGTAAACAAACTCCATCAAGAATAAGCCTAAGGTGCTGCTGGTAAGGACTTGTTAGTTGCGAAATCATGTCCGACCCATCGCGACCCCATGGACAACGTTCCTCCATGCCTTTCTGTCCTCTACCATCCCCCGGAGTCCATTTAAGCTCATGCTGACTGCTTCAGTGACTCCATCCAGCCACTTCATTCTCTGTCGTCCCCTTCTTTTGCCCTCAATCGTTCCCAGCATTAGGCTCTTCTCCAGTGACTCCTTCCTTCTCATTAGGTGGCCAAAGTATTTGAATTTCATCTTCAGGATCTGGCCTTCTAAAGAGCAATCAGGGTTGATCTCTAGGACTTACCGGTTTGATCGCCTTGCAGTCCAAGGGACTCGCAGGAGTCTTCTCCAGCACCATAGTTCAAAGGCCTCGATTCTTTGGCACTCAGCCTTCCTTATGGTCCAACTTTCACAGCCATACATTGCAACTGGGAAAACCAGTAAGGACTAGACATACCCAGTTCCTGCAATCCATGTGTTTTAGCCTCCAGCCTCCTAAGTATCTTTATTGCTCTTCTCTGCACTCTTTCTACAATTTCAACATCTTTTTTTTATACAGGTAGTTTTCAACTTACGACTATAATTGAGCCCAAAATTTCTGTTGCTAAGTAAGACATTTGTTAAATGAGCTTTGCCCCATTTTACGAACTTTCCATACCGGTAGTTGCGAAGTGAATCATTGCAGTGGTTAAGCTAGTAACACAGTTGTTAAGTGAATCTGATTTCCACATTGGCTTTGCCAAGGTAATCAAGTGACCACAAGACCCTGCAACCATCATAAATATGGGTCAGTTGCCAAGTGTCTGAATTTTGATCACATGACCACATGGATGCTGCAACAATCATAAATGTGAAAAATGGTAATTTTTTTCAGTGCAGTTGTAACTTCGAAGGTCACTAAACAAACTGATGTAAGTTGAGGACTACTGTACATCTGGATGAAACTGAATGTATGGATCAATTTCAATTAGGCTTTTGCCCAGGATATAATGCTGAGTCCACTTTGATTACCTTGATGAGTGATCTATGCAAAAATTAGAGGTAAGAACTATAGCCTTTCTAATTCTCAGTGACTTTTAATACCCTTAATAATGGTATACATTGAGACCATCTGATGTGGATATGCAAACAGTACTTTGCACCGTTTCTTTTTCTTCTTGCTGGATGTGTTCAGAAGATGGTGTATGGATTACTGTTTGACATCCAGGTCATTTACTAATAGTGCCACATGGGTTTTTATCTTCTCCCCTTTGCTAAGTGAAATTATTAGGTGAAATCATTTGGAGCATTGGAATGGATTGCCATCAGTATGTTGGAGAAACATCTCCACTTGGTAACTCTGAGGAGGTTATTGGTATTTTGGAAGATTAAGGTCATTCATGGGCTAAAGTTCCTCAACCTTTTTGGCTTTGCAGACCGGAGGGGGGAGGAGGGGGTATGGTTCGTGCATGCAGTGCGCAAGCGTGCATGCGCAGCTCCATTTGTACGAGTGGGGATGGATGCATGCATGCACTCGTCCACCACTTCCACTGCCTGGTTCCAAAAGGGTCAAGGCCCAGTAGTGGGCCATGGCTCGGGGGGGTTGGGGACCCCTGGGCTAAACAGCAAACAAACTAAATCAAGATAAGCCTAACATGCTGCTGGTAAGGAAGAAATTCAGGTAAAGCCATTCTGAATGGGACTAACTATCCTAGAAAGAAGCAGGTCCACAGTTTGGGAATGTTCCTTAAACTCCAGGTATCACTAAACTGAAGTGATAAATATGGCATCCAGCAACCCTTCCTGAGTTGATTGGCCTTAATGACAGTTATCTATGCACCTTGGTTATATTGTAACTTCACTAGTAGCACCTACTTTATATGGGATTGCTGTTAAAAAGGGACTGGAAATTGCAATTTTACAAAATGTGATAGCTACCCTTCTAACCAATGCAAGATGGATCACAGAGGACCTGTAATAAAAAGTTTGTACTTCCAGTCGATTGCTGAGCATCCTTTAACAGGATGTTGAGCTTGAAAGTAATAAACAGCTTAGAGTCTGAGGGATTTCCATTTCCTGCCTGGATACATAGATTAGCATTTTGAGGACATGCATTCTGGCACCCATGAAAAGATTTTAACCCATCTGGCTTCCAGGATATGGAAGGCCTTCCCTAAAGAAATACGTTTGGGTCCCTGTCCACCTTTTGTTTAGATAATGGCAAAACTCCATCTCCTCCACTTTTGATTGGCCACAAAATTGATTTTAAGGATATTTATTTTAATTACACCTCTGATTTTATACTTATACAAAATACTTTGTTTTAAAGTATTTTGAAGTACAAGATGCCTTAAATGTGCATGGACAGAAAGGAGGAATAGTTAGCAAATTATAATGGGTTTCATTTATTTCCTAGTTTTACTAGAGATTCTTAAGCCATGGTCACAACTTTAATATAGGTGAGAGTATTGAAACTATCTGTGCAAAATCCAACCTACTTGGAAGACTAAACCTCTGGTCCCAGTGACCGACTAAGATTGGATCCTGCAACATTATCCTGGGACATGTATATTTGCCTTCATTCGTAAACTATCTGTGATTCAATATTTTCCATGTATATTTTGCTGCATTGTGGGCAAGTACTATATTGAAATGGATCTCCAAATGAATAAGGATTAATATGTGTCAGGTTTTCATGGAATTAGTTTCATACTCTGCCCAAAGGCAACTGAACTCTGAGATTTTGCACTTACTTGGAGTAGGAGCTCCACAACACCCTATTTTATGGCACTCTAATTAAGAATTTCAGAAGGCCCTTGGATTCTGATACTCCAAAGCAGGAGTTGAATATCCATAAGGGCAAAAAATAATACATTTTTCTATTTATCACTGCTCTTGCAGTGAAGGAGTGGGGGGTGAGTATGGATATGATTGTTGGACATTATTTTCTGCAGCCATTGGCTCTTAAAAAGAAGGGCCACTGCACCAGATGAGAAAAATATCCCTTTGGTCTTCAGAGATTCCAAGATCCTGGCTCAAGATCCAGAAGGATCTTGACAGACTTGAACACTGAGCGCTATCTAACAAAATGAAATTCAGTGGTGAGAAAAATAAGGTTCTACATTTGGGCAAGAAAACCCAAATGCATAGATGTAGAATAAGTGGTACCTGGCTCAATAGTAGTAACTGCGAGAGCGAACTTGGAGTCCTAGTCACTTAAATATGAGCCAGCAATGTGTTGCAGCTCCCCCGCCCCCCCCCCCAAAAGCCAATGCAGTCCTAGGCTGCATTAACGGATAGAATCAAGTCACATGAAGTATTAATACCACTTCATAATGCATCCATGATATAAAAAAGATGTGACACTAGAAAGAGTACAGAGAAGAACAACAAAGATGATTATGGGCTTGGAGGCTAAAGCATACAAAGAATGCAGGAATTGGGTATGTCTAGTTTAATAAAAAGAACTAGAGGTGACATGATAGTAGTGTTCTAATATCTAAGCGGCTGCCACAAAGAAGAGGGAGTCAACCTCTTGTCCAAAGCACCTGAAGGCAGGACAAGAAGCAATGGATGGAAATGAATCAAGGAGTGAACCAAGGAGAAATTTCGACTGAACAATTAATCAGCGGACCTGGTTGCCTCCAAATGTTATGGGTGCTCCAACACTGGAAGTTTTTAAGAAGAGATTGGATAACTATTTGTCTGAAATGGTTTCCTGCTTGAGCAGGGAGTTGGACTAGAAGACCTGCAAGGTCTCTTCTGTATTCTTAGTCGTAGGTTACTTTCCGCGGAGCCATCTGTGCTATTTTTCACACACTGAAAAGTTTGCTAATATTCTCCTGATTCTGACCTATTTTAGAATAACTTTTGGAAAGGTTAGAAAAACCAGAAGAATTCACACCGTTACATAGACCACGAGCTTGCGGCGAGAAAGAATCGAGACCTTCCCGTAGAAGTAGCGGTATTTTCAAGCATTTCGATACGGATGAAACTAGCATTGGCAGAGGATCTACAGAAAGAGAGGGATTTTTCTTCAACTCGAGAAGTACCTGGAAGAGAAAGTGCAATTTGACTGGTGCAACCTTTGAAAAAAGTCCTGCCATTTCTAGTATTGATGCTGAAGAAAGACGGGATTTAAAAGAAACCGAAGCTCAGATTTGTATTGCTACGTGTTCAGCTTCGTGGAAAACAGGCGCGCTCAGAGGCTACATTAAACATCGTGGATTTCCATCGCAACTATTAGTTAACCTTGGCGGGTTCCCAAATCTTAATACAAGGTTGAATCGGAATAGTTATATAGAAAAGAGACCGACGGGTGAGGAATATATTACGAAGTCGAAAAGGCACCTCGGCCTTCAGCCCTTTGGCTGCCGGGAAAACTTGATTCGGGAAACATTACTTTTTATGAGAAGCTTTTATTACATTCAGGGGATATAGTGGGGGATGCGGTAAATTTTCAGGGAACTCAGAACCGTGAGATAAACCCACTTCTAGAAATTATATATCCATAGCTCAGTGTGGGAAGGGCAGGAAGCAGTGTTGCCTTGCTTCCGGTCCAGGCCGGAAGTTGTGCTAGGCCGCTCCGGATCCCTCTGAGCCCGGCGTGATGAAGGCCATCATCCAACGTGTCACTCGAGCCAGTGTGTCAGGTGCGCGGGGGCCGTTAATGTTCCGATTCCGTTTTCTGTCAGCTGCCCAGCGCCAGCGTGCTTGCGTTTGCCCCTCGACGCGGTGGTTTAGAGGCCGTGTCTTCAGCTCTGGCATTCCGGCGGGGCTTCTCATGGCCGAGCTAAGCCCCAGCATCTTCACCGCTTCCCGCCGCGGGCTCCTTCAAAACCCACCCACCGCCTGGTTGCTATTAAAGGGTCTTATGTTCCGTTAAGCCCTGATTTGGCTTGAAATGTATCCTCACGTTGAACATTGTAGCGAATCCCAGTTCTTTGTGGCATGTCCATATGGATCATGTATTTGTCCAGATCCTTCCTTTATCTTTGAAGCAACTTTTAAGTGTGAAACAAAAAAAAGGAAGTGTGAATAGAAGCCCTAAATTGTTGATTCGTTATCCTGTTACACAATACGCAAGGTGCTCTATAGAGAATGGTAATTTGTGAGGATCAGCAGTGTCACTTATGTGTTTTATACAGCATGTGCAAAATTTATACACTGATATTATAGATAGATAGATAGATAGATAGATAGATAGATAGATAGATAGATAGATAGATAGATAGATAGATAGATAGATAGATAGTCTTCAGAACAACAGATTTGACAACAGTCATATCTTTATTTAGGCAGAAGTAATATCCTTGTTTGTGTAGAATGTTCAAAATATTCTACATTATTTAATCATTTTATTATTGTATGAGAGTTTTAAAAGCAAAATGTCTGTAACTTGTATGTTTATTATTTATAATGATAATATTTTATCATTGCAGAGTAAATCCTCACAAATTAACATAAGATAAAAATATATAAATCAAAATAGTTAGGGGAACATAATAGAAACAGAGAAAGTACACTCCGGACTCTAATAATGAAAAAGAGTGAAATGTTTGGTAGAATAAAAACAGAAAATAGGAACTACTTATATGCCATAAGAATTATTATTAGATTTAATACGAGTCCAAATTTGGAAAACATTTGAACAGAGACTAGCTTAGAATTTACCTATCCCCTTTAATTTGTGGAAATATCCTATTGATTAAAATAGGAAGTTAACCATATGCTTTGGCCTCCTTTGTCATAATTAGGTGGAATTTGATGCAGAGTCCCTTGGGAGTTGGGCGGCATACAAATTTAATAAATAATAATAACAGCAAAATTTCAGAAAAATGTTGATTCTGGAGTAGATTGTTAAATATTCCTTTCTATTTTTATTTTAAAAATATTAGTTGCCAGTGACTATGCAGAATTGAAATGCAGAAGTGGCATTTGCAGGCAAAATTGAAACATTGGGGAGATTAATGTTAAGTTTCAGATGAATAGGTTCAGGCTTTTTCTGTTCACTGTACTTTAAGAACTATGTCTGCGTTGTTAGTTGCCTCCCCAAAATACACATTTCTCACCGTCATTTTGGAGGTAATTTTTATAAACGTGTATCATTTCCACAAATATCCCATGACATATCCATTGGGGTTCCCATCTTTAAGCATTCTTAGAGACAAACATTGGCAGGTCAGATCAGCACAGCACTTTGTTAGGAAGTCTGTCTAGCTATCCAGAGCAAAGATTAAGGAATAGCATTAAATGTCCTGCAGACTGGCTTAGAATATATTTGCCTGTGTAATTTTACTAGATCCTTATTTTTATGATTGGTTATATTCACTACGGTAAATTTTCATGAATGGGCACCCTGCCATGACAGTGATTTTGTTACAGCGTCCACAATATCAGCTCAAAATTCTGTGCACCCATCAATCCAAAAGGTTTGGGAAGGTCTATAAGTACAGGTAGTCCTTGACTTACAATTGTTTAATGATGGTCCAGAATTACAACTGCCTGAAAATAGTGTAAAATTAATTACAAATATAAGGCCTGTAAAACACTTCACAAAATGTTGCTCACCATTCCCGCAGTCCCCTGATTGTGATTTGGGTGCTTGGCAGCCTGTCTGCACTTATAACTGGTTTTCAAGTACCCTGCAATCATGTGATCACCATCTGTAATCTCTGCCAACTTCCCCAGAAGTTGGAATGGGGAAGCCAGAGGGAAGGTTGCAAGTTGCTGCTACCTTCTGAGAGGACCCCCTCTCATCTTTGGGAATTGGTTGAAAGAGCTGCTTGTCTAGGGAATCTAGTTCCTTCAGTGGGGTGCAGAAGTGGAGCTCAAATCTTGGAAGATTTAAGCTCCTGTTCTGCAGTCCACTAGAGAGTGTCTCTCCTGCACATGGAGAGGAACTGAAGTCCTTCGGCAGGTTGCAAAAACAGAGCTCAGATCTTCAGGATTTGAGCTCCGTTCTGGCACCTTGCCAGGGGGGTTCCTTACCAGGGGAGCTAAATTACTTCAGCAGGCAACTCTTTCAGCCTCTGTATCCCAGAGCTGAAATCCAAGCAGATAGCAGAGAGGCAGTGTGGTAAGATAAGGAGCATAGGGTTCCTCAGGCAGATGGGGAGGCCCCAGGAAGTCTGGCATAGGCTGTATGCAAGCATCTCTTTGCTCGGGCTTAAAATCCTGCTTGGATTTCAGCAGGGAGGGTTTCAGCTCCAGAGTGGAACCTCCCAAGATCTATCCTCCCCCCTCCGGCATCCCATACTCTTTACCTGAGACTCTGATTGTTTAATCACCTGGGAGATCAGTTTAACAACTGCAGTTGGGAGTGCCAGGATTGTGGTCATTGAGTGAAGCAGTCACGTGATGTCTCGCTTAACCGCTTTGCTCAGCAGTCAAGATTTCCTTCTCAATTGTGATCGTAAGTCAAGGACTACTTATCAAGTCTCCTTTGAATGGACTGGTTATATCAGCAAAGTTTTTAAAAAGTGTTTTTTATTTTTTATAATTTATTAAATTTATATTTAATACATTAAATTAAATTAAATTAATATTTAATTTAAATTTATTAAATTTTATATTTAAATTTATATTTTATAATTTATGAAATTTATATTTATATTTAATAAATATAAAGAATCGCCTTATCGGTGGACTGACAGCATATAAATTTAATAATAAGTTAAATAAGTAGAATTATATGCTTTCCATCCACCGATAAGGTGACCCTGGGCAGCTTACAGACAGTAAAAAGATAAATATTCAAACAAAATTTGAAGTGCTATATATAAAACTAGAACCAAAGAGACTGACGTCACAGGGATAAGATTTTTGATACCTTTCTGGAAGGCAAAAAGAGTGGAAGCAATTCTCATTTCTGGTGGTAGAGTGTTCCACAGGGTGGGGCCACAGTGGAAAAGGCTCTTCTCCTTGGCAACACCAGTAAGAATTCTTTAGCAGGGAAGGGGTCTGCAGCCGGCCCCTTGCACAAGGGTTAGTGGGGCGAGCTACATAGCATTCAAAAGAGAAAATCAACAAGCCAAAAAGAGCCTTTTCCAGCTTAACTCCCATTAATTTTGGCTGATAATTTCAAAACCAGAAGAATGAAATTTTCCTAAATAAACTTACATTTTGAGATTTTATTTGGAATTTGTTGATCTCTTTTGGTTCAAAGGGAGCAAATAAAATAAGTGGAAAAAAATTAATAAAAAGTTACTAAATAGAAAATGTAAGATTTCATTTTGCAGAAGTTGCCCGCCCCCGCCCGGCTTCCACCATTATTCCCTGCTAATAGAGGGGAAGATTGGTTAAAATCTGGCTATATTGAATGTTATCAAAACAGTGTGGATTTCTCATACTTCCTAAGTTCGGTGCTGTAGTGTTAAAGGATGGATATTTGAAAATACCTTATGAACAACAACTCTGCCACTGCAGCAGTAATAGAGCTGAGACAGTAGAACACTTTTTCTGTATGAACTCTATAAATTGTGTAAACAATTACGGTATATCCTGCTTCCATTATGCCTATCAAAAGGCAGGGGACAGGAGATTAATTCTTTTTAAAAATCTTTTAATAAACTAGTTTCTGTTCTCACATCAACACTGGTTAAATTTTGCATGGTTTACAATTCTGTAACAAAACATCTGGATTTATTTAAATTGGCTCTATTTCCTAAGCATATGAAATATTTTAGTTTGTGTGGTCAGGTTTAGAAGTGTATATGTGTAAAATTCCTATTGAAGAGGTTTACTGGTAAGATACAATTTTGTCTGAAAGAAGATTCCTTTTAGGTATTAAAATATTTAGGTATTTAGTTACTAAAATATTGATATCATGCTATGATATGTAAATTGGTTGAGCATTTATTAAATATTTTGTATTCAGAGATATATTCTGTTTTTGCCTTCTATTTCCAATTGTGTTACTATGTTATATTTTATAATATAATAACTATGTCGTAGTTAGTGATTGAAGGATTATAAAAGCAATAAACCCACTACATATTAACCTTCGGCTAAGGAGGCCATATATTTTACATCCCAAAGGCATGCTTATGTTTCTTGTTTTTCTCTGAAAGTGGATCTATGCATATTATGTTTTGCAACAAATTGTTTAAAAAAATCTGTCTCCACTGGGAATAGAATTGACACTTAATAAGAATACAACTCTATAGAATAAGTTGCTTTCCGAATTTAGGAATAAGAAACTTTTACATGTGTGTGTGTATTTATAGGGATATGACATAAAATAAATTCTATACATTTAACTTCTTAAAAATATCCCTTATAGTTGGTGAGGAACAAATAAGTTCCATTGGACGTGGCATTTGTGTGCTGCTGGGTATCTCTGTGGAAGACACGCAGAAAGAGCTTGAGCACATGTAAGTAATAATAAGGATTTAACTTTTCTTCCACTTTGCAATTTACATGCTTTACTTAAATAAATGATATTTCCTAAATTTTTGCATCAGTTGTTATGTATAGAATCTACATCTACTGTAAATCTCTTTATATTATCTTTGCTCCCCATTTTCTGGTCTTTATATTTGTAGAATATAATGTAGAATATATAGTATATGTAGAATATTGAATAGCTTAATTTCAGAAAAGTTCCATAAAGGCCTCTGACTTTTCATACAGGGTTCGAAAGATATTAAATCTTCGTGTGTTTGAAGATGAAAGTGGGAAACACTGGTCTAAAAGTGTAATGGATAAGCAGTATGAAGTGCTATGTGTTAGCCAGTTTACTCTTCAATGTATCCTGAAAGGAAATAAACCAGATTATCATATGGCAATGCCTTCTGACCAAGCAGAATCTTTCTACAACAGTTTCTTAGAGCACCTTCGCAAAGCATACAAGCCAGAATTAATTAAAGGTAAGGCAAAATTTACTGATGAATTGAAATATTTCTCAGGCAATAAGCTAGGTTCCTACAGAAATTGCTATACTTACATTGTAATTTATTACACTAAATTATAATTCTTCTTTTAATAAACTGGTGTGTTTGGTTTTGAGTATGTGGGAATGAAAACGAGTACAGATATAAGAAAAAGTCTCTGTGAATCACAAGAGAGAAAGAGAGAGATCATAAACATATGAAGAAATACATGGATTTCTGAAATGGCATATTCCCCCATTTAAAAGCTAGGGTGAAGAGTATGTTTGCCCCCCTTGGTGCCTGGGAGACGTCTGATCTAAGGGTCTCACAAAAAGACCATTCTTGATTTCTTTCAGTTGTGCTTATATGTTTTCTAAGCCTAATTTCTCTCTTCTCCTGCTTTGATTCAAGAGTGAATCAATTCCTTTTACTTAAAAAAGGTGTGAGAGAAAACATTGCCTCTGGGTATATATTTCTTTGAGGCATTTCTTCTTTTCACCATTTTTTTCCCCAAATTCTCCCTCCCCTGTTCACCATGAGTTTGTTTTAAAACAGGATTAAGTAACCTGAGTCCAAAGGTATTCCATGGCCACTAGAACACCACTGGTGGAATTTTCATTGGTGCCTTTTTTCTATCTGTAGGCAAAAGAGGATGGAATCATGGATGCTGCAGTGGCATCCATTTCTACATTTGGCTCCCTAGTCCTCAAAATTCATAAAAAAGAGAGCAATGTTTTTATTCCTGCCACTCAGTGATGTTACTGTATCCTCAGATATGCCCTGCAATTTCCAAGTGCCTACTTTAGGGCCAGTCAGAACCATGCAGTAGTTTGGATCATTTTCCATTTGGTTTGATATAATTACATCTTTTAAAAAATGATTTTCTGGGCTAGAACATGGCACTTGGCTGTGTATTTAGTCCCCAGTTAAAAAAAAAAAGGTAAGATCTAGATTGATGTGGTAGTAGGAGAGATATATATAAAGTTATCATTTTGAATTTTTTTTACAGTTTGAATGTCATAGATTCAAGAAGTTATAGATTTCAAAAGAAAGTATTAAAAAGTCAAGATTGAATGCTGTTCATTATGTTTTGGTTTGAATTAATGGTAGAGGTATGGTGATTTTAACAAAAGGAGAATTAAATATTGTTTATGGACAAATACCCTGTCTCTTTTTGCCATCCAACTTTAATTTTTCAGATGGCAAATTTGGCGAATACATGCAGGTACATATTCAGAACGATGGACCTGTGACCATTGAACTGGAGTCTCCTACAGCCCCTGTTGACTCTAAACAAGTATGTTGTAGTAGTGTTTTTCTTTACCTACCTATTTTGAGATAGTCCATATGTTGATATTAAAAGCCTTAACTATGTTCTGCGGGCCTCATTTTTATATTCTGACTTGAGAATAGCTAACCCTCTTCTGGACAATAATTATTTTAAAAAGAAGTGAGGTTTCTCTTTGAGAGTATTAAAAACTTGTTATGAAAGTATCACTGCAACAACAACCATGGAAGAATGATAAACTAGGGCTGTGATACTTTTGGATCATTGTTGCTGTTGCCTCTTTTTCAGCTGAGGTTTTATATGTTGCCCAAGCATTGTTACAAAATCTTGAGTTTATTTTATTGTTTTGTTTATGACTTAAGTTACTTAGAGGGTTTGATAGTTTTATATATCGGTCAATAATCTTGATGCACTTTACTGACCCTGGATTGTAAGAGAGGATAACTAGAATAATGGATGCTGACAGAAGTCTGTTTGAATGGAAAAGAGGAAGTCATTCCTGTTTAATTTAAGCTAATGGGAAATGTTAGATCTGATATGTAATGGATCCAGTAGATTTGTGGTATGTGTGCCTTATTACACTGTATTATAGAATATATCATATTCTATGTTCTGTGAACAATTATTTCCATCAGGAATTTACTGTTTGCTTCTGTACTTTCTTTCAAGTCTTCCGCTGATCTGGCCCTTATTTGTCTTATTGGTGGCTCTTTCTGCTCAAATAGTTAACAGAGCAACGTTTTCAATAGCAATAGCACTTAGACTTATATACCGCTTCATAGTGCTTTACAGCCCTCTCTAAGCGGTTTACAGAGTCAGCATATTGCCCCCAACAATCTGGGTCCTCATTTTACCCACCTCAGAAGGATGGAAGGCTGAGTCAACCTTGAGCCGGTGAGATTTGAACCGCCGAACTGCAGCTAGCAGTCAGCTGAAGTAGCCTGCAGTGCTGCACTCTAACCACTGCGCCACCTCGGCAATTGCACTGCCATTGCATGTATTAATTTTAGATACCACAGAGTCATGTAATAATATAGTATCAACTGAGACATATCATTTCTAAGAGTAGGTGGTTAGTAGTGGTTCACTGACATCCACTTGTGCTATATTAGAGTTGTGCTGATACTAGAGTTTTTATCACTTGTGCTGATACTAGAGTTTTTATCTATTATGTAATAGATAATTAATGTGTAACAAATATTAATATGTAACAAATATTGACAAATAAAAACCTGATCAAAGTATTAAAAATAGATAATCAAAAATACCACTTTAGTTATACTATAAACTGCATTGGTTATTCTGCATGAACTAGCTGCTGCAAAAATACTTTTAATTAGATGTGATTCTTACATTCTAGTTTGTTGTGTTTTGAGTTAAGAAAAGGACATGTAATCACACAACCCAAACGAATACATTGACCCTGATTGCTATTCTTTCCCCTAATATGAAGTGGTGTCAGCACTTATACATCTGAAGTTCTAACCATATAATCTGTACAATATTTTCAGCTTGGGTTGGATTTCAAACTGCTCTAGTCTATTGAATCCATTGAAACCCATATTTGATATAGTTGAATTATAAATAAGCAAATATTGAAATTTTATATTTACCCTGTTATTGGTCCCTAATCTACACTTTCTAGGAGCAGTTTATTCCCATGAAGAAACCTTCCAAAATGCTTGCTATTGTTACTTAATCAATTTCTTTCTAAATAAAAGCATTGAAAGAAAACAATAGCCTCAAATTGTTTGCTTCTTCTCAAGCTTCTTTCTTAAATAGAAGCTTTCAAAGAAAATAATAATAAATCATCCTCTAGTCTTTTGGCTAGAGCTTGGTACCAGAGGTGAAATCCAGCAGGTTCTGACAGGTTCTGGAGAACTGGTAGCGGAAATTTTGAGTAGTTCGGAGAACCGGTAGTGGAAATTTTGAGTAGTTTGGAGAACCGGCAAATACCACCTCTGGCTGGCCCCAGAGTGGGGTGGGAATGGGGATTTTGCAGTATCCTTCCCCTGGAGGAGCCACACCACGCTCACCAAGCCACGCCCACAGAACCGGTAGTAAAAAAAATTGGATTTCACCACTGCTTGGTACCTAGGATCTGAAAAGAGTTGGAGAAATAACATCAGTGATATGTGAGGAGCTGTAATACTTCAAGAAAATTACTACACTTACTTGAAAGATTCTCTTTTAATGCTATTACTAGAAAAAAAGAAGTTCATTTTAATATTTAAGGCCTATTCTGCAGTGTAACTATTGTGCAAATCCAATATGTTTGTATTGCCTGTTGGAAACCAGGCTGCGCTATTAGATTGACATTTTGAGATATGCTGTGACAAAGTAAAATTACCAAGGAGTCTGTTCTGGAAATGTTGTTGATATATATGTAAATAAGTTCTAATAACAGTCTTGTAATGATGAGTATACATTGCCAGCGTTCTATTTAAAGATTTTCATTACTGATCACAGAATGATCTTAATTATAGGAAATCATTAAGTGAGGATCTGTCACTTGCATATTTTTTGACATGGTAGGAGTTCTGAGTACGGTAATATAGCTTCCTGTCAGTTTATTTGAACTTTTTCCTGGAGTGTTTTAAATATGTGGAACTTAAATTGATTCAATTTAAAGTTTAGCTAGTCTGTTCAACTCTGGTTTCTTTTTTCCATATTATTACTGTTGCTGCTATCAAACATATCTGGTGATTTACGTATCATCTCGGACAATCCTTTTAAAAAGATTTTAGGGGCAAATCTTTACTTATTGTATTTAGAGATAACTTCCTATCCTAAACTGTTACTACACTATAAAACAGTGAGACAGATAGATCAATGAGTGGCAGACTGATATGCCAATTCGTCTGTATATTTTGTCTGCTCACACCATTTCAAGGTCTAATAAACATCACCCACCAAATCAAGGTACATATATTTGCTCACTATCAATGGCATATGAGATCTGTTTCAATTCCCCACAATATTCTATGCTGAACAAAATAGCCAATCTTTGTGCAACAGGATCAATGGACTCAATTGACATAAAAATGGCAATTCCTAAACATTCTTGGAAAACGTACTAATTTCATGGGACATTCTTTCTTCGACCACAAAGTGGCGATATGTGAGAAAAGTCCCTGAAACAACAGAGGTGAAATTTGTTAGAAGAATTTCAGTAGCCTTTCTCATGGCATTACTTCTTATCAAACAAGGTATGTCAAGTATTCACTGCAAGAATGTCTGCATCATGTCTAACTGCTGTTTTATGCAGTTCTACCCTGCACTTTCTCTTTATGATTTCCTCGTCCCTCACTTTCTCCCATCAAATTGCATTTTTCTCAGGACAAAAAGCTCATTGATTTATTGGTGCATTTATTGCAATAGACTGACACAGCTACTCCCTTAGAAGTAAGAATGTTTTTTTAAAAAATTTATGGATACTATCTCCAGCCTCCAAAATATTTATAGTTCTCTGCCTTCAGCCTTTTTCATAAACATTCTGCCATATTCCCCCCCCCCCCTAAGTTTGTGCATGTAAAATGTTCTTCTCTGAGGCCTATATCCCCGTATATCTGATGAAGAGGATTGGAGTAATCTGCAAAAACTTCCTGTTCTTTACTGTTTGTCTTGTTTTGCTGCAAAAGGTTAACATTTTTTTAATTTTTATTTTTTGGAAAACTTAAGTTATTGTCTGTGCTGTTGCACTACTTCCATTTACATTCATTCACAAATATCCTTTTCCATCTTTTCTTTGCAACAGTTAGCAAAACTTGAGAAACAACAACAGAGGAAAGAGAAAACCAGAATGAAGGTCCCTTCCGAATCAAGCAGAGAACGAAATCTTCCTAAAAGTAAAAATGATCCAAGTGCAAGCAGTGGGGCTGAAGGAGATGTTTCTTCTGAAAGGGAACCCTAACTTCTCAAAGCACCTTCAGGTATGAACTTTCTGCCTCTGCTCTTGTTGAAAAGATCCATTTCCTGCCATTTTAAGTCTTGTGTAAATTATTTATTATCTTCTTTTCAATCCTATAAATAAGTCCTTTTTCAATATTTAAAGCTGCTTCCACTTCATTTCATATAGCCCAGTTTTATTTTCTTTGTATAGTTTCCTCTCTCCCTTTCCATTTTTAGTGTTGTTTTTTTTCACTTCCCCCATCTCTGCCTGGGGCAGTTATACCTTTTCTGATAAATAATTAGAAATTTCCTTTATTCCCAGAACATTCTGGACTATGGCCATAGCTATTTATATATTCCAACCTCTTAATCACTGAGAGACATTTAAGGAACAAAATGTTTTAAAATATCTTATATATTCAGGCTATGTTTCTCCACTTGATTGTAAACTTTTAATGACATTTTTTGTGATTTGGCATACGCCAATTTTTCATGCAATATATTAATTAAAATCTGCCAAATAGGGCCTAGGTCCAGATCTAAAAGGTTAAAGGAGCTTGATTTCTCCTATAAGTTAGCATAGGGAAAAATAATAATGGAATGCATAATGGAATGTAATTTACCTGGAAAGAGAGGGAGGGAGGGAGGGAGAAAAAGTATGTTACTTTTAATTGAATGTATGCATAATTAGTGAAAGCATGTATCTTAAAATTTTATGGTAATCTGAAGAGCAATTGCATGTTCTAGGATGGAATCGAATATTATAGTGTATCATAAAAATGAAACTTCCAGGCAGCTTTGAATAAAAAACAGTAACAATAGTTTCAAATGATTAAAAGCAATAAAAACAAGTAAAATAGTTAAAATGAATAGCTAGAAGCCTGTATATGAGGTTAAATTTTTTTTTAAAGGTATAAAAATGTTAACTTCTACTGGGAACTCCTTTCAGATTTTGGCTACAATACCGAAGACTTGACCCTGGGTTGCCCTTAGATGAGCTCATTGTAACTGTAGGGGACACCTCTTTGGATGATATCAATAAGCAGAAGATACTTTCTCTTAGTGATTTGTATTTTGCCCAGAAGTGAAGTAACAACCAGTGCAGTGGTTTAAGTACAGGTGTGGGATTTTCTCTTTGCTTTCTTCTTGAGCCCAATCTGTTTGCCAAATTTTGTGCCAGCTGAAATTTCCAGCCTTGATGCAAATGTTAGGGTTAGGATTAAAAAACTCTTAAAACATAAACATTCTTAAGACATTATAGCTTGGAGTTTACCAATAGATGAAATAATAGTTTAAAGTTACTTCCCCCCCCCCCCGAAAGCAACAATAGGTATCAGCCAAAGCTGATAAAAAGATGCTTGTGGCTGTTGGTCCAATCTGGAAAACCAGAAAAAAGATTTCAGGTCAGAAGCACCCTGAAGCTATATATTGCTCCTTCTGGAGAATAACTTCATTCAGAATAGATTTATTTCACAGGAAGGTTAAAAAATATCTTGCAGTTTGAGCACTTTATATTCTGCTTGTTTGTTCTTAAAACTAAAAGATCTGGACAAGTATTAAGAGACTACAATGGAGAGTACTTACTCCCAGTAAAAATAATTGGTTTAGGACATTAATATGTTAAAGAGACTGCTTCTTCCGTTCATTTGACAGATAAGAAAAAAGAAAAAAGTACAAAGGATGTCCTGAAAATTCTTCATTTCTCCCCACTATCATGTTTTAGTGGTTAGAATGTAGTACTGCAGGCTAACTCACTGCTCACCCCAGGAGTTCGATTCTGACCAGCTCAGACTGAGCCTTCCATCCTTCCGAGGTCAGTAAAATGAGGACCCAGATTGTTGGGGGCAATATGCTGACTCTGTAAACCTCTTAGAGAGGCTGTAAAGCACTGTGAAGCGGTATACAAGTCTAAGTGCTTTTGCTATTATATGCAAATTCTTCAGATACTGGGGAAAATCCTTTCCTCTTCAAAAAGTTCAGAATGAGAAAGAGAGGGAGAGGGAGAGAGAGATAGAGAGAACTCAAAATTGGGTGAAGTTCCCATTTGCTACCACAGTTTGAACTTAGTTGTGGCTAGTATCCATGCTATGCTGTTGCAGCAAAAGTCCAGAACTTGCGTTTATCAGATTGCTTTTAAATCCTTACTCTTAAAAGGGTTGGATGATTGAAAGTGTGCTGGATGTTATAAAAGGGAAAAAGAATAAATGTTTGTGAATGACAATTGATAACATTACTGTAGGTGGTCACTTTTATTACTTTGTCATACTAAACAATTGTTTTGCTGTAGGTCCTTTATATTTCCTTGTGTGCTGAGACAAATAGCAACTTGATTTAGATGAATGCTGATGTTTGCATAAAACATGGCACATAGCCCAAGGCTGTGATTAAAAGAGACAGGCTATAATTTGGAAAGAGTTGTCTCAGCTCTCAGTTTGTGATGAAATCACTAGATTTCTCCACCTCTCTCTGCAATATGTGAATAACAGTGATGTTGTTTTACTATAGAGGAGTGAAAGAGTTATTGAGGATATATCATTCACACAGTGATTCAAAATAGAACCTCAACAAGCTCTGGGCTCTCTTGTCTTGAGCATGGCTTCCCTTTTGGCTTTTAGTTAAACATGAACCATTGTTTGCCAAGATGTCCAACTTGATAAGTTGTGATTATTACCTGCCCTCAAACCAGAATTAACTTTCTGATTCAAGGGCAAGTGTCATCCACAATTTTCCTATTCAGACCTCACAGCACATTATGATACAACATTGAAAGGATTTGTGCCTATTGTGCCGTGGTGCATAAAATTGCCATAGCTGTAACATATCTGAAATATTTTGAACACACAAAATATTGTACAACTGCTAATCTATTATTTTTATTTCCCAAGAAGAGCAAGTCAGTGCTTTAAAGGCTGATTGATGTGATTAAAAAAAGGAGTCTAGCATCACCAGATCAATACAGGTGACACTGCTTGCCTGGCAAAGCTGTCATCTAATTGTGTCACTGGATTGCTGGAACAATTCATTTTAACCTTGCGAAGGAATTAATTAACAAATGTGTGGGCTGAGTAATTATTTGTCCGCATGATGGAGCAATTTGACAACCACTTCATGGTGAATTTTCTGTAAGTCCTGAGACTAATTTTTGGTGTGTCCAGGGTAAGTCTGCTTTCTCAGAATGACTCACTGAACATTTTGCTCAATTGTCCTCATTGAGTTCAGTGACAGTTTCATAAAATTCTGAAAGAAAGTCATTCAATCAAATAGCTTCCTATGTTTTCATTTTGAAAATTGTGCTCTCTCCCTTCCCACCATGAAGATATTTAAAGCAAACATCCTGGGCAGTGGTAACATGATGTCTCTTCATTTTAAATCATTCAGTAAGAGACTAAGCTTGGAACAAATGAAGGGAAAGGGGAAATAATGTTCAAATTCAGTGACATAGTAAAGAAAAAAGGATACTGGACATGTTGAAGGAAAAGTATTCAAATATCAGAATACAGACTCCTCTGATAGCAGAGGATTGACTAAGAATCATCAAAACTGTATCACCTCTAGTGACTACATAGGCAGACCTCCATAATGATTGGTTCCCAGTCTGGTCTTCATAACTTTCAATAGTGTACCCATGACACTAATCAAACTTGGTGCTGATCATTTTTTTCTTCTTCTTCTTCTGTTTCCTTCCACCTTTCTCTGCACTATAAACTTCTCTAGAGAGTTGGGTCTTCACATGATGTGTCCAAAATACAAAAATTTGAGCCTCATCATTTGGATGTTGAGTAAGAACTCTCGACTAATTTGTTTCCTTGGCTATCTTCTATGGTATTCTCAAGACTCTTTTCCAAAGCATCAGTACTTTTTCTATCATTCTTCTTGATCCAAATTTTGCTTCTATAGAGTGCCAAGGGAAATCCATTATATGCACATTCACAGGCATAATTCTTAAAGAACTGTTAATAAAATTCAATTCAATTTTATTACAGTCCTAAGGCCAGATACAAACAAAATATGGAATAAAAGAAGTAGTACATTCTTATATGTATATGTGTATAAAGGAAAAACAGTAAGTATAATGGAGTCTAAAAATAATTAAGAACATAGTTACTAAAATAAATCCAAATAAAATTGTATTATAAAAGGTTCCAATACTAAGTAGTGGTATAGAATATTGTACAAATGATAACACAGAACTAGGTGACTTGAGAGGTTGTTTTCAAATCCTAGTCTGAGAGTAGTACCATTAAATAGAAATTACATTCCCTACCTGGAAATTTCTTCCAGGCAGGAATGGATATATAAGGGTCTGTCTAGAGTCCTTATATAAAGAACAGTATAATTTAAGTTAAGTATAATAGTATATCGCCTAGAGCAGTGATGGCGAACCTTTTTTGGTCCGCATGCCAAAAGGGGGTGTCGCGTGCCCACACCCATTCCCTCCCCCCACGCATGCGCACAACCCCTCCCCCGCTGCCCCCTGCCATGCACCCCCTCCGCGAATGCGCAAAGGCCTAACTGAAGCCTGGGACCTTCAGGAAGCTTCCCTGAAGCCTCCGGAGTGCAAAAAACAGCCCAACGGCAAACCGGAAGTGCGTTTTTCCGAACTTCCGGTTTTCCCGTTGGGCCATTTTTTGCATTCCGGGGCTTCAGGAAGCTTCCCTGAAGCCTCCGGAGGGCAAAACGGCCTTCCCCAAGGCCGAAAATCAGCTGGCCAGCGCGCACGTGCGCGCTGGAGCTGACATAGGGCAACACCTCGCGTGCCCTCTGATATGGCTCCGCGTGCCACGTGTGGCATGTGTGCCATAGGTTCGCCATCACTGACCTAGAGTTTCTATTCAACTATCACCACGTGGATATAACTGAAGATTCATAGGAGTACCCCTAAAACATCCAAAAAGAACTGCTGAGGGCGTAATATCCAAACTAGCTAAAGTGAAGGCCTTGCAAAATGTGAAATTTGAAATAGGCAGTTCTAGCATTATCAAAGCCTAACATGCACAAACTTTCAGTAGAAAAGTAGAAAAGTCCAACAACTGAATTTTGTTTAGGGCTCTTTGTTAATAAAATTTACTTTTAAGTAACAACAAAAATTAAATTGTTGATAAATATAAAAACACTTCAAATAAAATTTATATTTATTGTTACAATCGTATTTAAGACAGGTATGGGGAATTTTATTTTTCTAAAGACTGCACTACTTTATTCTGCTCCCAAGATATGAGGAGGTGTGGTTGAAGATATAGAGGATAGGAATGAATGTTTGTTTTTCTACTGGAGTTCTTTTATGTGTAGTAAGCCTTTGCAAATTCATTTCACTTTTTTCCTCTGAAAAATGTATACAAATCATATGACTGAAAATCAATTATTTGTTTATTAATATTCGTGTCTAAATGACATTTTGTAAGGGCAGCAAGAATTGGTGGAGAGTTTCTGCGATATGGTGTTATGGTAGCCATTACCAGGCATAACATCATAAAACTGATAGAAGGTAGATTATACAGCTTCTGGGTATTAGCATAGGTATCTGCAGTCTCCTTAGTTCCTCCTCAATTGCTTGTCCTTTCTGGAATTGCCAGTATTGCAACTCTACCATTTTTTCCCCATCATGAGGTCAAGATGGATGCCTATTTGGCAGGCTCATTTTGTTGAGAACTTTGAGGATATTGTGGATGGTGTGTGGAGGTGTTCAGTGGTTCTGGCTGGTTTGGTAGCAGCCAGTAATGTTGGAACCAGTTAACTAGAGGTAGCTGAGTGGGTGAAGTGGGTAGTGGCCTCTCATATTTCAGAGGCTGACCAGTAAGGCAGCAGGTAGCAAAGCTCAGTAGTGCTGTGGATCGACTGCCTTTGCTTTAGCTGATAAGCAGTGAGAAATGGACTCTGGAGGACTTAGCTCCTGTCTTCCTTGGGTCTGCCATCATAGAGACCATAAAACAGACTAAGCCGACAGAGGTCAAAGGTTGGTGGCTGTAGGATCCTGATTATTAGAGTCTCCAGTGGAGTGGAGGGCTCAGATATACAGGTGGTTTGTGGCAGACAGGGCAAGGAGTAAGGTTGCAAATCTGTGGGGAAGCTCTGTTGTTTCTTGCAATTACCGTTTAAAGGGCCACATGACAAAGCAGCAATTTTGCCTGTCTGGGAAGATTTGGGACTGAAGTTGCTGGTGCCTGGATTTAAGACATTATATGGATCAGGAGTTTTATATAGTTTGATAGTTGATGCGCAGGCTAGGTGTATCTGGGTCCTTTTGTTCCCCTCATATGAGAGAAGGGTGGGCTGGGAGTGAGGCCACCCAGTCCCTTTGGGGGGGGGGTGTAACTTCTCCACTGCCTGGGTGAGACGTGGTTGGACTGGGAGGGTAAGAGAAAATGTTTTGGGTTCAGGGAGCTCGAGAATTTGGAAGGAAGGTTTGGATGGGGGCCCTGCTCAGGTGGAGGCTCTGAGTGTGTACAGAAGTGCCAGAACATGCGCAGAACCTGTCTGTCTAGATTGTTAAGATTGGATGTGGATAGTTCTTGGTGATTTGAGGGGAGAGGGGAGCTGGTTAGAGAGGAGAGATTGCAGGAAGGGCATTGTAGAGGTGATGGGCATGGGAAGGTACAGGGCAGGCCATTTTTGGGGAAGGCAGCCCTGGTGTTTAATACTAGCATCACATTCTGTTCCCCTGTGCTCAGCCCCAGGACCTAGTTTCAGAACCTTGGTTCTGGTCTCCAGTTGCTGCTGCTTAATGCCTGTTTGACTTGCAATACAGTTCATATCATCCATGGTCTGATTATGGATGAACAAGCTGACCTAGCTTGTATCACTAAGTCCTGGTTGGGCACTAAAGTGGGGGTCCTCTTTGCAAAGGTCTGAGTGTGGTGATATCCAAGTGCCTGAGGGTGCAGCTGTAAGAGTTTGAATAGGGATAAACCAATTTCACTTCAATCCTTGTAAGATGGAGTGGCTTTGAGTTTTTGGCTCCCCAGCATTTTGTCCTGTCCCAGGCCAAGCACACTCAAGCACATGGGGAGGTAGTTGCAAGCTTTGCTAAATCATTTGGTGAGACAAAATATGAGCGTAGTAGAGTAACAAATTCCCCAAAGTTTAGGAAGCTCCCAATTCAAAACAGAAGGCTGAAGAGTGCTTAGGTAAATTCCAAGAGTCAAAAGGTTTGTCAGCTGTCAGTTCCAGAATCAAGATTGTGAGATTCACAGATCAGGAGTCAAGGAGCATGGAGTAGGAGTGGATGGTTGTTGTCAACAGAGAGGGTTGATCTCTAGAAACAGACCAGGTGTTGCTCATTTTGAAGGAGGAGGCTCCTTTCTTGCAAGCAGCTCTGTAGAGGGCCTTTGCTCTCCACACTTCTTTGAATGAGGAGCCCTTGAGTTGTGTGTGTGTGGGGGGGGGGGGCGGGGAATGGCAGCTCAGCTTCATCTTTGGAGAGCGGTGGCAGTTGTGCCTGCTGGTTACCTCATCTGCCTATTCATACAGTAGTCTGTTTGATAACTCTGGAGTTGGCTGCCCATTGTCAATCAGTTTGTCCAGTAGCAATGGAGCTGGCTCCTCCTCCAGTCTCCTCCTCTGAATCTGAGCTTATCATGATGGTCTGCTGACTTGTAATCTTTGACTTTGGACGGGGTTGCACTCCCCCAGACTGAGTTGGTACACAATTATAGAGTCCTCCTAGACTCAGAGCTCCTGCTTGATGAGCAGGTGGCAGCCATAGTTCAGGGGATGGAATTGGGTGGGAGGCTTTGCACAGATGCATCTTGGTTACCAGTTGCACCCTTTCCTGGACTGGGAGGCCTTGCTCACATCATTCTTGCCTTAGTCCCTTCCCGGATTATTGCAATGCACTAATGTCTTTGAAGACATTGTCCTCGGACACTGTCCTTGAAGACACTCGGAAGCTACAACTAGTTCCAGAATACAGTGTTGCACACAGTATTCAATGCTCAAAGGTTTACCCATGTTATACCTTTATTGCTCAAGCTGCGTGGCTCCTAGTTTCCTTCCAAATGCAATTCAAGGTACTAGCTATCACCTGTAAAACCTTACATGGCACAGGATCTGGATATTTGCAGGACTGCCTTTCCATAAAAATATCTGCTGGTCCCTTTAGATCACATAGGATAGGCATGCTCCAGATTCCTTCTGTGAAATCCTGCCACCTAGTGGGACACAAAAGTGTGCCTTTTTATGGCTGCTCCTACATAAACACCTCCTCTCCCCCCAGCAATTCAGCAGGCCCCCAACCCCTTTAAGCCTTTTTCAGAAGGCCAAGAAGACCTGGCTCTTTACTGTAGAAGTGGGATAAGACTGAATAGATAGAAGATATGGAATGAGGGGAGTTTGCTAGGGGCCATCCCAAGGGAATAATTAAGGCACAGAGTTTTGGTTTACCGTTTTATGATTGTTTTATAGTTATTGATTATATAGTTGTGAGTCTAAGATGCAGACATATAAATTTTAAATAAACTGCTTTTTTTAAATAAAGGCCTTCTTCAGTGCCTGGAAATCCACAGAAGTCAGAGCTCCTATCTGGGTGTTGAGCCTTGCAAAAAGCAGCATCCTTCAGGAAATCAGCCCCTTCCTGCAAGTCCAGTGATTGTTGTGCCCTCTCATGACAGAAGTGAAAACATTTGATATTTTAGCTTCTATTCTGAGCAATCTACACAATCGCTGAACTTCATAGAGTCTGGACTTTCCAAAAATTAGCAGTAGCAGTAACAGTGATTTGTCAAAAGCAAGCAGGTAAATGGGGAATATGGCTTTTCTATCTTAAGTAATTAATAACATGATAATGGAGAAAACTTACTTTTGTATGTGTGAACATATGTGGACATGCATATATGAAGTTTAAACATGATTGATATGTATGCATGTTCCATCATCCAACATTCTATGAACCAAAAATGTTCCCCTTTCCTTTAGAAAATAATTAGGCAGAGAAATGATCTGAAGATTGAGCGATGATCCTTGGAAAGGATCCTTGAACAGAATTATATAACCCAGAATTTCAGATTGATACAAGTGGGTTTATCTACTGATTATGTAGATAAAGGTGGAGGGGGGGGGGTTAGTGTTCTTGACAATAATATAGGAGCCTCAGTGGCGCAGTGGTTAGAGTGCAGTACTGCAGGCTACTTCTGCTGCCTGCTGGCTGCCTGAAATTTGGCAGTTCAAATCCCACCAGGCTCAAGGTTGACTCAGCCTTCCATCCTTCCGAGGTGGGTAAAATGAGGACCCAGATTGTTGGGGGCAATATGCTGACTCTGTGAACCGCTTAGAGAGGGCTGTAAAGCACTGTGAAGCGGTATAAGTGCTTAGTGCTTGCTTAACTTTTATGCCTAAATAAGCTGATACAGAAACCTGTATACTTACGAACCGCCTTGAGAGAAACTGATGTTTAGCCAGCCACTCTAGTATTTTCTGTTCTTGGAACTAACAGCAATCCTAGTTTGGGTAACTATGTATAGGCAGAAGTTGTGTTGACCACAACCATATTAGAAAGGGACGTTCGTTATTTCTCTGGATATTTCCTCTTTCAATTTTGAGTACATTATACACATAAGGGTAGCAGAAGCAGTGAGAAAAGGACTTGGATAGATGGATGGACTTGTATGAAACTTTGTGTGAAAGTAATTAGTGAATTTAACAATATTTAGGAGTCTCCAGTTTGTAAATAATGTGACCCTGTAGACTAATTTTACCATAAATAGTGTATACTTGCACTTGTAGAAGCAGCTACATATTCATTCAGGCTGCAATTAAGTAGATGGTGTCAGTTCTTTATTGAATATATTGATCCAACATTCTTTGTTGGTAAAAGTATTAGGATTTTTTAATTTGATAACTGGTGCTATTCCTTTAGATTAGAGGCAATGACTTTATCCAGATGTTTCCTCTACCTGGTGATCAGTCCTGCATATTGTCTTGGAGCTAATTTGGTTTATTCCTCTTTTCAGAACAGCTTCTACTCAGTGATATGTGACGATTCTCTTGTGTGAACTACTCACTTCAAGCCATGGTACAACATTTCAGTTAAGGATGATAGTTTTGACTCAGCATTTCAAAGTGAGAAATTTCTTGGGCTTCAGCACAACTTTGTTTTCGATTTACTTTTGTGTTTCAGGATCATAAAGGTATTGCATGGCCCACATTCATTTAAGCTTCAGTTCACAGGCTTGATGCTCTGGTCTAGAATTTGCTGATGCGATCCATTGTGAGGGATTAATTTCATCCTGAGATACAAATATTCTCCTTTATTGGAATCCATTGTTCCCTCAATGATTGCGCAACCAGGTCCTGAGGGTGCAATGTTTCTCATTCTGCAAACTGTAAAAATCCACATTAATGTCGAAGTTTAATTTTTGCCAAAACAGTTCCAGTAGCCTGCTGGCTCAGATAGATAGTCTTGGCAAGCTTGAGACAAATGGCAGTATCCTTTTTGGGAACAGTGGTTTTCCTCCTGTGTATACTACTCTTGTTCAGTGTTTTCCTTACAATAGATTGATGAATGCAAGAGTAGCCTGCAGAGGAGTACTATATATCTTTCTCCTGGAGTGATTTTTGTTGAACAGCCACTCTACAAAAGTAAGAATGAAGTTGCATTTTCTCCATCTGTAGATTGTCTATTTATCTGAGGTGACTGAAGCCAAAGTTTTGGCAATGGTTTTGTGTCCATTTTAAGTATCAATAACCATTTTTCTGAATTCTGAAGAGAGTTCTTCTGATTCACTTTCATTGACCTGTGTTGTGAAGAACAGGGGACAACTTGTGCATGTGTGTTTTTGTTTTTATGGGGAAGGCTCTCTCTCAAACTCAGAGTAGAACGTATTGACTGGAATGTCTGACTCAAATTATCCCTTAAGAAAGCTAATTTATTCCTAAGGCTTTGCACACTTTTCCAACAAAGGTAGTCAGTAAATGTTGATTGCATTCAATATAGATGTAATGCAGTACACCGTTTTCATGTGTTGCTTGTTTAACAAGTAACTCTTATATTTTTATAGGACTTAGGTGAAGGTCTACAGGTAGTCCTTGAGTTATGAATGTACGAATGTAATGGAGCCTGCCCATTCCATTTGTAACTCAAGGATCGGTAGGAGTGAATCTCGTACCTTGAACCAGATCACTCCTTCCTTTTGCCCATGCATTCGCTAATCCAATGTGCGGTTCGTTAAGTGCACATGAGGTATCTCAGGGTGGGGAAGACCATGGAGGGGCCTAGTGATGGAACAGGCCCCCAAAGTCTCCCCAACCCACTAAGATACCTCATGCTTCCCCCTCCCTGCTGTGCCGGACTCACTTACCTTGCAAAGATCTGTCTCCTCTCTGCTGTGGAGACTTGATGGAGACCAGAAGCTTCATCTGCCATGGTTTCTGTGCCTTTGAGGGAGAGGAGAGTCAATGGAAGCTCCTGGGCACGAAAAGTGTTTGCGGTGCCTGTCTCCTGCTCCTCCCCCCTCCCCTAACTCCTTTCTGCCACCACCAGAACACTTTTCACCCAGACGGAGAACTGACGGAGACTGGAAGCTTTGTCTGCTTGCAAATGGGGCATTTGGAAATAGAGCGATTCAACATCTTGTTCTTTCATATTGGACAAACTTTTGTTTTGGTACTAACAAATATTGAAATTGTCAGCCACAGTCACTTCCTTCTGCTCTTTACCTCAAACTAACATTATTCTTCTCCAAGTAATTTGCTCTCATGGCCATAAGCAGTCAAAATGCTTCAAGTTCGTTTCCTCTTGAGTCTTACTTCTGCCTTCCTATTATAATCCCTTTTCATCACCTTGTTTTCAATCTAACGTTTCTGGATTCAACTCACAGAATTCTATTAAATTTAGATTTTATCTACAATATCAATAAACTGTTAAAATACTGTTTAATATAGCATTTTCCAGCCATATGCTGTCCAAATGAGCTAGTTAGGGTCCCTTAATTCTCAGTTGGTAATACTTTTCTACTGATTGGGTATTGTGGGAGTTTAAAATGCTACATTGACAACAAGTTGAATAGGAGTTAGCAGAGTGAGACAGTTACTAGCAGGTTTAATATAGTTCTGGGCTGCACTGAAGAAACATCATATCAAAGACACACAAAGTCACTATTCCTCTCTACTTGGCATTAGTGAGATCACACCTGAAATACTGTGTATGATTTAGAGCTCCTCATTTTCAGTTGAATATTGACAGGCTTGAGAGGGTTCAGAGGATGGGGACAAGCCCTATTCAGAATAGTAAAGAACGTGGGATATTCGGGAAGCCATATATAGGTACATGTAGAAACTACAGGGAAGAGGGCATGAACTATTTTTCTATTGTCATATAAAGTAGGACTAGAAATAATGTGTATAAGTTGCAACTACCTAGATTTCATTTCAAGATAAGGAAAAAAAATTCTGAGAGTAAGATCTGCACAATAATGGAATAGTCTGTCTATAAAGATTGTGTAGGCTCCATCTCTGGAGATTTTAAAGAAGATTTTAGATAATGCTTTCTCTTTCTCACGGATGGGTTAAAATGGTTTTCCACACATTGCAAGTTGGAGTACATAACCTCATGGGCCATTCCAACTCTACAATTCAATGATCTCTGACAAGAAGACACGTGGTTCGAAAGGTAGTCTTAGAGTAGGAATCTTAGGAAGATTAGTCTTAACAACAGTAATACTAGAATCTTAGGAAGATTAATACACGTGTAATTTTAGGAAGATTAGACTTCCTGCTAATTTTTGCCAAACTCATTGCTTTCCTTTGCTTTCAAATCCATGCTGAATGTTCTTGATTTTCTTTTAGTGCCATTATTCCTATACTCTGGATTACTTTTACAATTCAAATCATTTACTGATTGTAAAATTCAGTGGCTGCTATTCAGGCATCAAGGTTGAGTTGTCTTCTTTGTTTTCTTTTGTTGTCTGCCTCAATGCTTATGTCCATAAATGTTTAACAACCCCCCCCCCATTTTTATCCTCCCTGTTCTCTTTCCATTCTTCTTTGCATTCTTGACCAAATGCATGTTTTGATCATGTGTAAATGTAAGTACTATATTTTTTGTCTTGTCTTTATGTTTTCAGAAAACATGATGTCCCTTTGCAGATTACCTGGATTGGTGGCTTTTTTATCAGACATACATTCCCTGTATTATTTCGACTTAAACACTGCCCAGTTTACATCAACTGGGCAGCTCACAACATAAAAACAGAACATAAACAATCTAGATTAAAAACAGCAATAAATATGTGGCAGATTTGGTCAAGACAATATCACAAGAACAAGGATATTGTTCTTAACATTCCATTGTCTTGTATCGTCCTTTTAAAGACTACATCAAGTGGGGGGGGAGTTTTTTCCCTGTTATGCAGCATCCTCTTCTATTGTATATCATGAAGGATATTGGTAGTGAATAAAATTATGAACTATACTTAGTCCTCATTTAACAACCACTCATTCAACAACTGTTTGAGTTGCTATGGTGGTGATGAGTGGTAGTTAACTACCAGTCCTCAGAGTTCTGGCTGCCCCAGCACCTGGAGTCGCATGATTGCAATCTGGGCATTTGGCAACCAGGTCGCACTTAAATGGTTGCAGCATCCTACAGTCACATAACCATTTGTGACCCTCCCTGCTGGCTTTCAACAAGTAGAATCAATGGGGATGTTGAAGCTTTGGTTCCCAAAACATGGGCATTTGTCCCGGGCTATAATATACTTTGAAAAATGAAGTCTCCATGTTGAAAGGATCCACAATTTCATGCCATTAAGCATAAGAAAACTATACAATTTTTTCTTTATCTCTTTCACCACTAAAATTGGCAGTAGCATCATCCATCTAACTTAGGTACTGTATACCCATATTATGGCATCATATTTGGCAATTACATCTCTGAGTAAATGGGAATGTAGCCACAGAGATTTCCTGGGCAGCATTAACTACACAAATCCAGTGAATCACTTGCATGTTGTTCAAGACACTATTTAAGAAATGTACTTGTAGCTATTGAGTGGAAGGATTTTCCAGAAAAACTGCCTCAGCTATTTATACTGAGAAATGTCAGGCAAATTGCTCATAATAACATATAGGGAGATTATTTTGAAAGTTTGAACAGATGTTTAAAATGCTACTTGAAATCATTTGGTCTCCTTTTTTTATGATTAAACAGAGAGTTAAAGCCAGTGGCAATTAAACATGTATCTGAAGAATGGAAGGGTTTTTTTTTTCTGTATGACATTATGATGTATTTTCTTTCTTCCCTTTCTTTCTAACAGGAAAGCTCATAAAACACTACTGGTGACCTTCTGTGCTCATTAGCTGAGGATGCTAAATTTCTAGATGAAAAATTATTTGATGCAGAATGAGAATTTGACAGAAGTAAGGATCTCCATCATGCTGTATTACAAACAACCAAAGGAATGTTATCAATGTCCACCGTTAATAGGTTTTAAAGCAAGTTTCTATTTGGGTCATTTCTTATTTGCAGTATTTTCATTGCAGAAATTATATAACTATCCCTTCCATATAGTTAGGTTTTATATAACTGTGAAATGGCCACATTATTTTACCAGTGCATACGGTTCTTGGCATAAATGCTCTCATCATGACAACAGTTCCCCCCCCCCCGCTCTTCCAGTGGGCATCATCAATCCATCTACAGCTAGAGAGGAGGGCTGGAGGAGCAGAATAGAAATGCCTCCTGCATTTTGGAAGCTCAGTACAACTGCAGGTGTTCTCCATCTTCCACGCCCCCACCCCACCCCAAACAATCTGAATCCTCAAAGGAATCCCCAGGCTGTTTTGTATTTTCCATGCTGATGAAGAGACAGAGGATAGTCCATTATTTGTATTTTGAGCTGTGTGATGCTTAGAATGTCTCTTAAAGTTCAACTCATTACTTGAAATTAAACGTCCCTCCCTCAGTAAAGGATGGGTTAAATCCTGATAGAATCCTTTTCCAGCTGAAATGTGTGGATGTCTTTCATACTGTAAACATTGCTAGTGTAGTGGGACAACTGTATCAGAGTTGTTGTTTTAGAAATCAATCCTGTGTGTGGATATCTACAGAGCGCTTTCTGACATTTTTCTGTGCTTCCTTTCCATACTGCCAGACAGTATGAGGAGGCCCATACTGTGTGGGAGAGAGTCTCCTGCATCTTCTACCTTCCAGACCCTGAAGTGAGGGATAGTCACAGCAGTAGCTCCTTCTCTCTGCACAAGACTGTTTATGCTTCCTTGGCTCTACCTGAAGGAGCTGTGCTGCATTAGCCCTCATCTCACCAGTGGTAACATGGAGGCCTCCATTACTGATGAGGAAAGTTTGTTATGCAAGTTATAGCAGCATAAATATATCAAATCTTACGATCCATTTCATTAAAATACATTTTCTCTTACTTTTTTTTCCTTGTAAGAGCATGCTTCTACTTTTGGTCTGTCTAATGCACGGGTGTCAAACTCGCCACGTCACATGGCCGTCACGTGACGTTTTGTGATTTCCCCCCCTTCGTGGAGCTGGAGTGGGCGTGGCCTGCATGTGACGCATCCGGCCCGCGGGCCGCAGTTTGACACCCCTGATCTAATGTATCTTTTCAGAACAAAGTGTAAAATGCATTGTTTGTGTGTTGAGTGTGTCTGGCTGTACAATCTGTGGAAAACACTGAATTAGATTAATTTAACAATTATTTAACCTGTAAGCTCTGTGTATTTATATGTGTTGGTTAAATTTTTTCAAAGGGAAGAACTTTATTAATAAATTACAGCACCTGAACAACTTTTCTATTTGCTAAGCCTGGTTTTTTTTTTTTAAAGAAACTCAATGTGTTTTAGTGTTAGATATCAAAATTGTCTATTAGGAAAGTTTAATGAAATCCTTCTTTTCTTTTAAATATTTCTGAGGTAGTTCTTACTTTCTTTAGGTATTAGGTATTTTCCATCTCTTGTGTTCACTGGCTGCTGATGACCAGAGTGGCATTCACACAGCATGGGAAATAAGCGATTCAAACACCAGGCCCTCCCTGTCCTGCATTTTTTACCCAGTCATATGGGAAAGAAAGTTCCAGTAGGAGCAGAGTTGGAGCAAAGGAGAGCTTCAACTGCCATTTTTCTGGAAGATGCTGTTTCTCTTGGGAAAGGTTTTTTTATTACAACATAAATACTGTGGCCTTGAGAAACAGTGATACTCCTCTTATAAAGCTAATAAAGGCAATCTGATATTATCCTTGCAACAGCACCTATA
Source organism: Thermophis baileyi (assembly GCA_003457575.1). Lineage (NCBI taxonomy): Eukaryota > Metazoa > Chordata > Lepidosauria > Squamata > Dipsadidae > Thermophis > Thermophis baileyi. The sequence goes on from QLTV01003124.1 coordinate 2,668,663, forward strand.
GCAACTACCCTGATATATTGAAAAGTTGGAAATATCATACTTTTATAAATCAGGTCTAGCAAATTTATTTTCTTACTACAGTCTTTGTCAGATACAGAATTTGCTATCATTCCAAATGCTGTATCTTTTGACATTTAGACTGTTTGAACTGATTTCATATTGATATTATTTAATTTATTTGTAAGACCATCCAACTCCAGATGACTCTGGGAGGCAAACAGAAATGAAAATGGGAAAGACAAAAGCCAATCAACAAAAGAAATGTTAAACTTAGAGGGAAACCCTCACATTTTTCTAACAATCACATTTTCAAAGAGTCAAAAAGCCTGAGAAAAGAGCCAGATCCTAAAGGTTCATCGAAAGGAGAGCAGAGTGGAGATGCTTTGGATTTCAGGGGATATGATCCCAGAAGGCAGGCACTACAGAGGAGACCTGCTTCTTGGATGACATGTACAGGACCCAGAATATGCCAATTCTGAGCGCACAGGATGGGCAGAAACCATGGGGCAGATGATCCCTCACATAATTAGCATGCAAGGCTTTATAGGTGGTAATTAGCACTTTGAATTGCACCCAAAGCTTTTTGGTAACCAGTGCAGCTTGTGGGGTTTGTTATATGGGCATACTAAGCTCTGCCCATTAATGTGCATAATGTTGCATTTTGAATCAGCTGCACAAAGGAAGTGACTGTGCGGAGGTCCAGTTCAGAACCAGTTCAACTTTTGCACAACATAAATCTGTGCAAACATCCTCCTGGCTACATCTTCCTCTTGCTCTTAGAGCCTAGGACGACCCCCAGATTGCATACCAATCTCAAATGAGGAAATGCAATATTGTTTAGAACTGTAGGTAGAAAATCTTCAGAAATGATTCTCCCAGTATATAAAGCCCCTCACTCTTGCTTAGAGTTAAGCCTGATTGTTTCTTCCCCATTCAAATGCCAATAGCCTCCAAGTACTGAGATATGATTTATCAACATCATTTGGAATGCCAGAGGTTGAGATATGCAGGTAGGTACCCTGTTTCCCCCAAAATAAGACATCCCCTGATAATAAGCCCAATCGGGCTTTTGAATGCATGGCAATAAGGCCAAGCGCTTATTTCAGGGTTCAAAAAAATATAAGGTGGTCTTATTTTCGGGGAAACACAGTACCATTAGTGTACTGACACCTGACCTTGAAATCAATAGATTATCTCATCCAGGAGTATATGGGAGAAAGGGAGTAAACTTTCAAAACAAATTATCAACTTAAGAAGTGATGTGTTGCAGCAGCAGAAAAAAGACCACACTTGGAGTTGATAGATCTGGTTATTTCTGTCTGTTTCACCACTGTGTCTCTTTTATAAGTCAAAAATTTCCCAGCGTGGAAAGATCTGCATAGAATATATATTTAAATAATATTTAAAATGTAATTGATCAGCAAAAGTATATACTATTCAAAATATGTTCCTTATCTTGAAATACAAGTTGTTAAATGCATCTTGAGGCAAAGGTTTTTGAGGCAAAAGTTATTTGCAAAAGATTCAGTTCAGTTTGGGTTACATCTGAATTCACAATGTCAGGATTTTTGAAATTCTCCTAGTCTGTACTTCTTTCAAAGAATTAAATGCATACATAAGAGCAAAATATTTGAAAATAGCAACTTCATAATTTTAATGGCAAGGGGCTACTTTTGTGAACTCTGGGCCATTCCAAACTTAATTTAATAGTTATCTGCCAAAACTTCAGTAGTTTTACTAATTCTGGATCATTGACAAGAACATCTATACTACACACACGTTTATATGTATACATTTAAAAATAATATTCAGGCTATGAAGTATTAAGAGATACTTCAAATTAAGATAAAATTTAAGTTTTCATACTGTTCTTTATTCAGATGTATAGCTCAGGGGTCCCCAACTCCCGAGCTACAGACCGGTACCTGTCCATGGCCTGTTAGGGACCGGGCCACACAGCTGGAGGTGAGCAGTGGGCAAGCAAGCGAAACTGAAACCATTCCCCTCCCAGGCTGTGTAAAATTGTCTTCCACGAAACTGGTCCCTGGTACCAAAAAAGTTGGGGACTGCTGGTGTAGCTAACCTAGTATGAAAGCTCAAGGAATACTTATATTGCAACATATACAATTTACATACAATAAATCCAACAATACCCTGCCATCATATGATCAATGATATTAAACAGTGACACTACCAGATTACAATGGTATCTTAAACAGTTGTTATTTCCTAGGACCATGGATCACAGGCTTGTATAAATTTAGTTCAAACTAAATTTAGACCATACCAAAACACATTGTCCCATTTTATCATTCTTAAAGTATGAAGATATTTTTAAAAAATCAATAAGGAGCGCATAACTTGATTCCATTCCTTAATGTTAAAGAGATATACATTTTTTGTATCGACATAAATACTATTTTTGCCAAACCCCAGGCTTCATATAATTGAAATTCTTCAAGAAAAGTCAAATTTTATTGAGTATGTAGACAAAATGCATGACAAAAATGTCTTCATTAAAAAAAAACCACAATTGTAGGCGCACTGTCTATATATACCTTATGTACACCCAAGCAGCACACACCCACAGCCTTTAACTATAAGAAATCTTGCCTGTCACAATAAAGTATATCCACCAATGAGATTACAGCATACAAACCAACTAAAACTTAATGCTGACTGGCTGTCATATCTGATTACACAATGTGTCCACCCAACAATGATTTCTACTTCATTTTATTACTGAAATGTAAATACTGTTTGTGAAAAGAGGTATGGTAACACCCTAGCTCTTATATACAAAGTGAGATAACAATTGCTCATTCTCCAAACATTTATAAAAGAAGATGTGGAGAGAAAGACTGAAATGTCTTCAAATGAAAATCAACACAAGTGAACGAACTGCTGTTTCAGATTTGTATGAACCTCTGATGACATCTAGAAACGCTTCAGCGAAAGGCCCTGGGCTTCAGAGTGATCTTATTTTTGAGGAAATTGGGCGCCGCATCAAAGGTGTTGGCAGTCAACTTGTGAAAAAGGTGAATGCTGTCTTTCAGTGGGACATCATGAATGGAGGAAAGGTTGTGGCCCAGTGGACCCTGGATTTGAAGTCTGGTTCCAGTCAGCTCTATAAAGGAGCATCTCACGAGCCTGCCAACACAGTTTTTATTCTCTCTGAACATGATTTCATGGAGCTTGCTTTGGGCAAGATAAAGCCCCAGAAGGCTTTTCTGATTGGGAAAGTGAAGGTGAAGGGCAATATTCTACTCGGTCAGAAATTGGAGATGATTCTCAAAGAGTATGCAAAGATCTGAACTCCTTCCTTCCTGGCAATTACAATTCTCTTTTTCTCTTTAGTCAAGATGTTGGTTATAGAGGAGGACGAGATTAAAATGTGGAGTATTTTAATGGAAAACATAACTGTTCAAGTTTACATTTCCTTTAAATATATTTGAACGCTCTAGTGTATCAGACTGATAAATAGTATACTATTTTTTTTCTCTCCAAATACCATTGTTTCAGCAGCAGGGAAGGTGCAGCTCAGAGTCATGAATAGTCATGATGTGCTGGAGAAAATCATCATTTACTCTCTTTCCGTGTATGTGTATGTGTATTTGTGTGTGTATCTTTCATACACAAGAGAGAAAGAGTGGGTACAGTTTCGTGCCTCTTGTAACATACAGAAAAACTATGAAGAAATTATAATGAGGAAATCCTCAATCTGAATTCTCTTCTTTGTAATCTCAATATAAAAATTAGTGGGAAATTAAGACATTATGAGTATATGAGAAACTGACGTTACAATTCTGGCCTTGTAATGGAGAAAAGTCTGCAGCCAAGCCATTTTTGTTCACATCAAATGAGTATATATAAAAGGATAGAACACTACAAAAAGGCATCCCAGATTTACAAGCATTTCATGGAATTTGACTATGGTTTGTTTATATATCTAAATATGTCCTTGAATACTAATTCAGAACAAATCTTGAGCATATCAGACAAAATGGGCTTTTCAATTTTTAGTAGCACCTAATATTTGTGCGTTAAGCTGGGTCTTGAAACATCACCAGACTGACTGGTTAATATACAGTATTATTACTTCACGGTTTTATCTATATATCAATCAACTTATTAATTATTTTATTTATAATATTTATATGGCTGTCCAACTCAAACCGCATGACTCTGGGTGGTGTGCAAGAAAAAAAGCATCTCACCCACAGGGTTGTTGTGGGGATAATAGGCGAAGGAAGGTATTTTGGATATGTTCACCACCTTGATTTATTTGTAAAAATAATAAAGACGGGATATAAATAAACAAAAACAATACAATGCATTAAAACTCACTATAGCAGTAAATTGACATCCAGACTAAAATATTGTTCTATCTGTCCAATTGGAATTACACTCAATTTAACCTGAAAAGTTTGGGAACAGGGCCAATCTTGACTCCCTATCTAAAGGTCTGCAGGATTTGATGTCTACTGCATATTGTTGGAGCAGATCATTAAAAAAAATGGGGCCACCACCAAGAAGACATGCCTCTGAGGTCTTACAAAGTGTAATTGTTTCAGTGATTAAATGTAATTGTTTCAGTGATATAACTGGGAGGATTCCTCTTTGTTGAGTGAGGGATAACCTGATACCCTTGGAAGCAGGTGACCCCACAAATAATCCAGTCTTATGCCATGTAGGGCTTTATGGGTGATCACCAGTATTTTGAGTTATAGCAGAAGCCTATTGGAAGCAGTTCATCTAAAGGGGTAGAATTGGAGTAAAAGGGCATGATGAGGAATTGTGTTCTAGACCAGTTAAATTTTTCATATGATCTACAAGGGTATTCCCAATTGGGAGTGACTAAGGCATGAGTAAATGTGACAAGTGCTTCTCTGCCATACCCCCTAGCCATACCTACCACCTGCTTTTCCAGCAGAAGCTGTGAATTCAGGAGGATTCCCAACTTGTGCACTGAATCTGAACTGGGCAATGCAGCTCTGCTCAGAACGGGTCAATGGTAGTATCTCCAGTTCCAGGACCCGTGGACCAAATCAAAGACACTCAATCTTGGAAGAGTTAAGCCAAAGCCTGTTCTTCCCCATCCAGATCCCCACAGCCTCCCGACACTAGAAAAGAACCTTGATAACTTCATCTGGGTGTATAGAGATATACAGTTGGGTATCATCAACATAGTAATGATACCATGGCCATGCTGGTGTTAATCTCTGCCAGTACCTACATTCATATGTTAAGAAGGAGAATGGAAAAAAGAAAGCCTTGTGGGTCCCCATAAAGCAGGGATCTAGTACAAGAAAGCTGCTTCAACCCACAACCCGCTCTTAACAACACAATGGGGACTGCCAGGATTGTTGTCATGATGCGGGATGCGGTCATGTGATCTAGCATCACATAGTGATGGAAATTCCAATCCCAATTACTATTCTTAAGTGAGGACCGCCTGTAGTTACCAACTGTTAATGAAATATTCCCCAAGTTGGGGTATATAACAGATTAAATGACATGAAACTACTACATGAATACATGAAATTTAAAAGAAGCAGAATAGTAAATAAGTTGACAAAAATGACAACAAAAGACTGGTGAAAAGTGAATAGATGCCTGAAACACAGCTTACAGAAGTAATAAGTAAGGAGAGTTTTGAACAAGAATATCACAACGGAGAAGGCCTTTGGGTTTCTGGAAGAAAGGTAGATATAAATCAAACAAATAATAAATAATAAATAGACAGGCAAGAAAGTACTACCAAAGAGGATATTTCATGTACCTGGTAAAGCTAAGAATTCCACAGTACCTTATGAAACAATTAGCTTCCAATGAATCAGTCGCTATCAGCATAAATGTTCAGCTTCAAAGATTTAATGTGCCTTGACAACAAGGTCATAGTAACTGCTCCAAATTCTTGAGCTTAAACCAATGCAAAACAGTGTTTTGCACAAAGGCTCTATTATTATTTTTCTATTTTGTCACTTTTAAAAGGGACCAGATGGTGTCCTTGGCTTTTATTTCTTTCTGAAATTCAAAGCTAATAATATTTCATGGAAAAGGAAAATAGCAGTGGTTGAAGCTTTCTTGGGTCTATAATTCCAAGCAGCATTTGATAATTCCATGAGAACACTCCATGGGTTTGTTTCTCTAAATACAGAATTTGAACATATGGGTACATCAAAACCAGAAGGCAGGCAGAGAACAATTTGCAAAAAACCAAACAAAAATTATAATAACAAACAAAGGGAAATGATGAATAAAAGGAAATAATATCTCATGTATCATGACATTAATTTGCCCCACAGTTTCCACCCTGATTATTTCTTGAGAATATAAAATATGGAGGTAATTCTTCAATAGACTACTGATTTTCTTTCAAATTTTCATACACATTCATGTAGGTTAAAATTCTCAAAGTATTGTTGGTCTGGATAATATGGATTAACTCAGTGAATTAAAATCTCCAAGTATTTTAATTTTGTTAGTTTAATCTCTTTCAGTGGAAGTTGCCTTCTGTACCTCTGCAAGAATAATTAAAGTATTGTTAATATTAGAGATGAGACAGATAATTCATTACAAATTGTTCCTGCTTCCAGAGAAGCAGCAGAATGACCCACCTTCAGATCAGAATGCTTCCTCTTATTTAAACTGGGTTCCCAAACAATGAGGCACTCTAAAGCTTGTAAGAAAGTAAGAATAAAGTGTATTCCATATTTATTTTTGAAAACACAGAAGTTCAAAAGACACTGAATGAAGTGCATGTAGATTTAATATTAAACTGAAATTATCTGAAACAGAAGCCAGGGGGAGACCGAATTTCCTTTGCAAAGTTTAAAACCTTCCAGTTTTCCTACTAGAAATTATTCTTGTGTATTGTATGCATGATTTTATAATTGTGCTGTCATTTTTATAAACACTAGATGACAAGATGAAGGATTTAATGTGGCTTTAAAATGTTTTGATTATATAGTTGTATTTTTCTCTGTTGTAGGACTATGTACTGAGGAATCTATATATATAAAAGTGAAAACCACTCACACATTAATCATGAAATCTCCAGAACCGTAAAGCCTACAAACTTGAAATTTGCCACGTATGTTCCTCTTGGCTTCTAGGTGCTCACTAAGAAAGGATTTTTCAAAATGACCATCGCAGATGAGTATTTCGTATATTAATATTAACAAGCTCTGATGCTAAGGAGTTCTACTCCCCCCTCCCCACCTGAAAAGAAATCTGATCCAAATCACAAAACACAAGCAGAGGAGTTTCAGTTTCGCTTTTGCTTTCACAGTAGCAAGCAGCTGTACTACAGAACAGTTGAGCTAAGCCACGCTAGCCAGATGAATACCGATGGATGCTGGTATGAGAGTCAGTTCACCTGACAGCCTGGTCATCCTCCAGCCAGAGAGCAAAACCAGGAATGTTGTTTACAGGGAGGTCCTGAGCAATTCATCTGAGGTACGAATTTAAAGTCTATGCTAGGCAAATAATGTCTTCATCGGTAACAGAAACTTAGCTTACCATCTCTAATGAAATAATACAGTCCCTTTTTGAACTACTCATTAGTTTTCAAGCTTTAAGTGTCAATTTATCAAGCCCCATCACATAGTTTCGTAGCGAAGCACGGGTATCAGCTAGTGCTTAAATATATGTTATGATCATAGGATTTTTTTTTAGATTGACTATAAGCAATGGGGATAGAAAGGTTTTCTGATTACACACACACACAATCTTAAAATAGTTTCAGACAGGGGTGGGTTCCTCCCGGTTCGGACCGGTTCTCCTGAACCGGTAGTGGCCCGCTGGTGATGTCACAATGATGTCACCGAACCAGATCGGTCGGTGCCAGTCTGTGGGGGCCGCCATCTTTTTTTTGAATTTTTTAAATTTTTTTTTAATTTCTTCTAAGCATGTGCAGAAGCCGAGTTTCCGGCACTGTGCATGCGGTCGCCATCTTGTTTTTGGCTTTTTAAAAATTATTATTTATTTTTTCGGATTTTTTTGGCACTGCGCATGCACGCGCCTATGAGGCGCGCCCACAAGGTACACCCACGTGACGCGGGAAGAAGCGAACCGGCAGCGAGGTAAGTTAGAACCCACCCTTGGTTTCAGAGGCATGTGTTTATATGTTAGTGTCTGTGTGTGGAGGGAGGGAGGGAGGGAGGGAGAGAGAGAGAGAGAGAGAGAGAGAGAGAGAGAGAGAGAGACGGGGGGGAGTTGAAATGTTATATTCTTCTTCACTGGAGGCCCTCAAAGAAGATGCTGGTAGCAATCTAAATGCTTTAGCAAATCTTGTATTAAACAGGAAGTTAAATCAATCAATCTCTGAGAGAACTTCCAATTCTGTAATTCTATGATACTTCTTATGTAATATAATATGTTGAAGCAGAGTTGAAATGTATATTTTTGTCAAAAATCTTATATTGCCCATAAAACAAAAACTATCTATCTTGGTCTTTGATACTTTAATAAATGTAGAATAGTTGCTTATCTGCAAAAAAAGTTTAAAAATAATAACACACTAGACTTAACAATTGTCAATAAGAAAGACAAAAAATATCTGGATAGTGGATGTGGCAGTACCTTGAGACAGCAGAATAGAAGAAAAGGAACACGAGAATATAACAAAATACAAAAACCTACAAATAGAAATAGAACAACTGTGGCAAAAGAAAGCATAGGTAGTACTAATAGTAATAGGAGCTCTAGGTGCAATCCCAAAACAACTGGAGCATCACTTGAACACCATCAGCACGGACATATTCACCGTCAGTCAATTGCAACAGCTTTACTCAGAACAGTTTACATCCTGCAACGATACCGCTAATACCATAAAACATTAACATCAGTGTATCCCAGATCCTTGGGAAGGACTTGTGAGGTGGATAAAAATGTTAAATCAAGTCTGAATATTTGGCTGATTGTGTGATGAACCATTGTATTTGATTATTCATTGTTTAAGTTAATATCTTACAGAATCCTTTCAGGTTCAGACTGCGCAGTAATGAAAAATCTTGAAAAAAAAAGCCAAAAACAAGATGGCGACCGCATGCACAGTGCCGGAACTTGGCTTCTGCCACATGCTCAGAAGGAAAAAATAAAAAATAAAATAAAAAATAAAATAAAAAAAATAAAAAAAAAGATGGCGGCACCCACGGACCGGCACTGACCGAATCGGATCGGTGACATCATTGTGATGTCACCAGTGGGTTGCTACCGGTTTGGGAGAACCGGTCTGAACCCACCCCTGGCTGAAGTCACTATGCTGGAGTCCTGCCTCTTCATTCAAACCCCCAACTTAACACCTCAAAAGGCTGAAATCAATCCCATAGGCTTCTCCAAGTTTCTCTTGAAAGTTATCAAGAACGTTATCAACAAATGGGGATGAAGATAGTAGCTAACAGATTCTTTGCAAGAGAGGAGTCAAGTGAAATAAAGTATACAACATGACCGTTGCATGGTATTTGCAGAAGTGGGCTTCCAATATATATTATTCGTCAATATTTTAATTAGTCTTTTTCAACACAGGAACAAGTCTACATTTCTGGAGTTCTTTTTTATAAGTTTATTGATATTGTTACTTTTTTGTTGTACAGGTAGATTGCTTATACATTTAATTGTTAATTTATACCATATAACTTGCCAACAATTCGAGATGAATTAAAAGGCCAACTTTCTGTTTCTGCTTTTTTTTGGTTGCCTCGCTATGTTATCAATGTTATTGTTTTTGTTCCTTTAACAAAAACAATATGTACACCCATAGAATCCCTTCCATTATGATATGACGTAAGATGTGAAAGAGAAAAGCAGCTTTTAATCATTTTTGCTGACTTTTGCTATAACCACAGGAATAAAATACAGTTATATCAAAGGACATGCAAAAATCCATTACTTTCCTCCTCTTGAAGGAGGAATCAATGAATCAATGAATCAATGAATTCACATTCAGGAAAAATGCAGTAATATTTAAGTTTTCGATATCTTTGGATTTTTAGCTTTCTATGGTCACATATACATAAAGGCTTGAACTATTCTCTAGTAACTTGTTAATACAGTACAGACCATAAATTTAGTACTGCACTTTTGCATGTTTCCAGCTCATTTGCAAGTGTTAATGACACACAGCTTTAATTACATGGTTGGATTTAGCTTTATAAATATTGTGTTTTACACACGAGTACCAAATTGATATTTTTAGGACTAATTTAAAATGTGTTGTGATTAGCCAGCATGAAAGTGCAGAGGTTTATCCCCCAAATAAATTACCTTTGAAGTGGGGAATTCTTGCATTCCTGTACAGCTTCATTGAGAGGAAAGATTTTAGAAAGACTCCTCTATCCATAATTCCACAATTTTTCCGAATACATTCTTTTCAGGTACCAGAGGGCGAAGGAGTGAATGTGAAACTAACATATTGTCCCCCCCCCTTCAATTGGAGACAACTGTTTTAGGAATTTATGATGCCTAGGTATGACCAGAAATCCTCTCTCTGTATGAATAGGAATCACTGAACTCAGAGAGTCTTATCAAAAAATTTATGATTGCTGAACTCAGCCCCAAATGCCTGGAGTTTTCCACAATCTCCCTGCCCTCCCTTCCTCCCTACTTTTCATTCGCTCATTTCAATTATCCTTGTAAGTACAATTCTTCCTTCTCCGCATCCCAACTCTGCTCTGTTTTTCCCTCCTTTGTTGTTTCTGTTAAAGGGTAGGGGAAAGATATTTGTGTGTGTTTTGTCATGTTTTACAATTAATGTTAATCACCATTTATCCATCCAGTTCCTTCCAACCATAACAACAGAGTTCCTTCCAACTCTATTATTCTATATTCTGTATTCAGTTAATTTTTGTCTTAACCCTGCTCTTTCTGGAGTACAGATCTGACAGTGTTGTATAGAAGTAGTCTTGACTTACAACTACAACTGAACCCAAAATTTCGGTTGGAAAAGCAATCATAGTTCTGCCGAGGTGGCGCAGTGGTTAGAGTGCAGCACTGTAGGCTACTTCAGCTGACTGCTAGCTGCAGTTCGGCGGTTCAAATCTCACCGGCTCAAGGTTGACTCAGCCTTCCATCCTTCTGAGGTGGGTAAAATGAGGACCCAGATTGTTGGGGGCAATATGCTGACTCTGTAAACCGCTTAGAGAGGGCTGTAAAGCACTATGAAGCGGTATATGTCTAAGTGCTATTGCTATTGCTATTGCCCAATTTTATGATCTTTCCTGCCACAATTGTTAAGTGAATCACTGCAGTTATTAAGTTAGTAACACGGTTAAGTGAATCTGTCTTCCCCATTGACTTTGCTTCTCAGAAGGTCGCAACATCCCATATTCAGTGTCCCATGTTTGCCCATCTGCAACCTTCATTGCCACTTGACAAGCAAAGTCAATGGGGAAGCCAGAAGGAAGTTACAAATGATGATCATGTGATGTTGACTAATGACCACAAGGGATTCACTTAACTGGCAACCAGAACTGCCATAGCTGTCGTTGTAAGTTAGCATTGACATATGACATCATGCTTTCTGACAGGGCTGCTTACAGGGTTGTCAGTCCCAATTACCATAATTAAGCAAGAATTACCTGTACTTCCTCCTTAGTCATGAAAGCTGGCTGGGTGATTTTGGGCCACTCTCTCTCTTTCAGCCCTAGACTGGGAAATAAAATATCTATCTACTAATCTACATTGGACCAGCTTGGAAGATTATGCTTCCTAAGCTTCAATGAAGAGGACTTCATCATGCAAAGGTTATAATGATGATGACGACGACGACGATGATGATACAGCAACAACACATACAAATTTGTTATATGCATATATTTTATTGGGAGGAAAATCCTCTGGGACTATTTAGTTTAGTGCAACTAGGTATACACAAACTAGAAATGCATTTTATTTCAAGCTAGGAATAAAATATTCACTTCAAATCTTCTGATCTGGCCACATTATACAGGAACAAAACTCAAAAGATAAGAACCATTGGCCCTCTTCACCATTCTTCAAGTAACAGCTAGTTTCCCATCCTAAAAGCCCAGCCAACCAGGCACTGTTATTGAAAGGGACAGCCACATGCTTCAGAACGTATGGGACCACAAGCTGGCAGCACCTCTTTTACTCAGCATGTTTTCCTGGGACTGTGTGGCTACTCTGCCAATAACTGGGGCTTGCACATCCAACCTACGCTAAAGTAGTTTTTCAGGTTTGAATTAGAAGCTCTGCACATCCTTGCTAATTTATTACTTATTTAAACATTTACACACTGCCTGTTCCCTTAACAGGTTGATAAGATAGGAAAACTAGACACTGCACAGAATATTTATAGATATTAATAATTTTCATGTGTAATTTTCCTTTTTTTCTGAAGGAATCAATGTTAAGTTGAGTCATTCTTCCTTTCAGTATGTAGTTTATTTGTTTTAAACTATGGAAAGATTTTTCAGCTGTTCCTGCTCTGTTCCCTAAGAAGAACAATCCTTGTCATTGCTCAAATTCACACCGGCTATAAGTGAGACATCTTATTCACTTTGGGGCACAGTTCACTGGGTGACTAACTGGCAAGATCTTATATAAATGTGTTTTATCAATTGGCATGTCTGGTGCCATGATTGAGCATACAAACTACATACAGGGAATCTCCTGCTGCAGAAATGGATCAATGATAAGGCAAAAGGCAATCACACTTTTAAAATTATGGAATTGGGAGAAGTATAACACAGACACTTATCTTTTTACCTTGCCATAAGCTCAACACCTTATAGCATTTTGATACAAGTTTTAAAAACATTTATTGTACCTAGATAAGCTTAAAGACAATAGAACAATGCAAACAAAGTAGATGAATTTATAGAGGAATCATCTTGATGAGGTTTAATGGTAGGGAGGTCGCAATATCATGAACAGTCATAGGTGCAATTATTTGTAATACTTATTGAGTTACAAGCATTTTTAAAAAAGCCTTGAAGAATGTAAAAGGAAGAATTTCTGGCACTATATGCTTATGGTCAGATAAAGGTCAGTTTTAACTGTGTGTCATCTGAAACGTTCAATATCTTCAATGGCATAATGGGGAGAAGCCCAGTAAAACTGACAATGCAATGGAATGATAATAGAAAAACAGGGAAGAAATTTTGTAGAACAACAGAAGGAAGAAAATAGAGGCAGGCTTGTCCTTTTCTAAAACTCAAGAGGGCCTTAAATAAAACAAAGAAAAATGAGAAGAGGATTTACTTCTCACAGGTATTGTAACTATAAAAATGAAACAAAATATAATAAAGACATAGCAGAGAGTTCTTGATACTCTCTGAGCTTGGTTGCTTGCTTGCAGATGTTTCATTACACAGTTAGGAAACATTATCAGTGCTAGAGATTGGGGGTTTGTTTATATACAGTAGCTTGCCCTACCAAAGCTGGTGTGTGTGTGTGTGTGTGTGTGTGGTTTTCTTCTTCGGAATTCCTTGATTAGGGTATGATTTCTGCTTGATTGTTAATCCTTACTTATCTGGGTGTTGATTGATCACTGAGAGGATATGTTCTAATCTTTTTATTTCCTTTTTTATTGTCTTTTTTGAATGGGGTATAAATGTGGTTTATCTCTATGTGTAAATTGATGACTGATTTGTCTGAATGTCAAATTTCCAGGAATTGCATTTTTGGATTTAGTTTGGTCTATGATATTTATAGTTTTCCAGTTGAAACTATGGTTGATTCTGTCCATCTGTTGTGAGATTTCATTGTGTCTTCTGACTGCTAATTAATCCAGTTGTATCTTCTGACTGCCTGTTGGTCCAACTGTGTCTTCTGACAGCTAGTTGGTCCAGTTGTGTCTTCTGGCCAACTAGTAGTCAGAAGATATGATGAAAACTCCTTAATTCACTGGACAACAAAGATTTTGCTTCCTGAACTCTTTTAGCTGTATCTTATGGATTTTTGGCCGCTAATCACAAAAATTATCTGTAATTTAACATACCATGTACTGCTTTATAAAAAATCATCTGTTTTTACACATTGGCTATGCTACACACGAGAGAAATATACAAAAACATGGAACTGTGATTGAAACACATCCAGTAGACCAAGTACAACTGGAATATCTGCGGAGATCTAAAAATAGTGACTCTGCTGCTTAGAATGCAGCTCCGCTATATCAACTACTGTTGTCAAATATGAAAATGGGACAGCAGTGCAAGAGAGTCTCATTACATTAAAAAGTAATGGCCACTCCGAAAGAAGTTTATTTATTTTATTTATTTATTTATTTATTTGTCAAACATGTACAAGATAGCAGGTATAGGTATAATCATAAATATAATCAAAGTGAATACAGATAGATGAAGACAATAGGACAGTAGGACAGGGACGGTAGGCACGCTGGTGCGCTTATGCACGCCCCTTACAGACCTCTTAGGAATGGGGTGAGGTCGACAGTAGACAGTCTAAGGTTAAAGTTTTTTAGGTTTGGGGAAGAAACCACAGAGTCAGGTAGTGAATTCCAGGAATTGATCACTCTGTTGCTGAAGTCGTATTTTCTGCAGTCGAGTTTGTAGCGGTTTACATTAAGTTTGTATCTATTGTGTAATCGTGTATTGTTGTGGTTGAAGCTGAAGTATTCATTGACAGGTATT
>QLTV01003124.1:2703810-2719714 GCA_003457575.1 Thermophis baileyi
GATCATAAAATTATCTGCCACAATGTCCTACCTGTCAATGACTACTTCAGCTTCAACCACAACAATACACGAGCACACAATAGATACAAACTTAATGTAAACCGCTCCAAACTTGACTGCAGAAAATACGACTTCAGCAACAGAGTGATCAATGCCTGGAATTCACTACCTGACTCTGTGGTTTCTTCCCCAAACCCAAAATACTTTAACCTTAGACTGTCTACTGTCGACCTCACCCCATTCCTAAGAGGTCTGTAAGGGGCGTGCATAAGCGCACCAGCGTGCCTACCGTCCCTGTCCTACTGTCCTATTGTCTTCATCTATCTGTATTCACCTTGATTATGTTTATGTTTATACCTATACCTGCTATCTTGTACATGTTTGACAAACAAACAAAATAAATAAAATAAATAAAATAAAATATAATATATTCATCTGTAATCTGTAATCTTTCACTATGATCACTTGGTAGGCTGTTAAGAGGTAAAGCTAACAAACTCTTAATAAACATCCATTAAGTAATCTTATTATGGACAATTAGCTGACCAGATAATGTTAGTGGATAGCAAGGATGTTTGCCACAAATCATCTCATAACTGCCAACACTGTCATTTTTGCATCATGAAACACTTTCTGGTTAAACAAATGATGCTGTATCTTTGCATTTTGTGATTCTTGATATTTCTTCTTGCTCTCTGTAGTCATGATAGTGCAATTAATTTTTTTCTGGCACTCTTGTACTTATTATAGACTTACGGTCTTTTTAATTAAAAGCGAAATGTACCTGGGGACAGTGAGTCATAGGCATCATTCCGGATGCTTGAAGGTTATTAATATTGAAATTGGTCTTTACCGGGTTGCATTCTCCCCTCCTTCCTTTGGAAACATATATGCTGGGTTTGGTTGAAGTGGGCATTTTTTTTGAAATGACATTTTTCTTCAAGTTAGGAATACTATTATTGGATCTGTAAAAACTTAAGTACTTTGTGTATGTACACAAAGTGACTACCTGGGCTCCTGATGACTACCTGTTCCTGAGGTTTTCTTGGCAAAGTTTTTTGGAAGTGGTTTTCCATTGCCTCTTTCCTAGGGTTGAGACAGATTGACTGGACCAAGGTCATTCAGCTGGTTTTGTGCCTAAGATGGGACTAGAACTCAGAGTCTCCTGTTTTCTCCCCTGTTTTCTTCCCTGGTTAATCACTACACCAAACTGGCTTTCAAGCAACTGCTTGGTAGCAAAAAATATTATTTTCTTCCATACTGGTTCATAAGGACTTTTGCAGTGCAAATATGGTGATTTTGCATACACAGACAGGGACCTTTACATAAATTGAGAATACTTCTGACTGCAATCCATCTTTGATACTATTGCGCAATGAGGTTAGATGAGAAAGGCTATAAAGGATTACTTTTTAGGAGACTAATAAACTGCCTTGTACTGAAGCAGAGTATCATTGGTTCCTATCTTTCACTACTGTCCTGGGGGAACTCTTTTAGAAACAGCTACTTGACAACAATACATGGAGCTTAAACCCAAAATCTCCGTCTCTCACGCATGCAAAGGTATAAACACTGCATGCACACACACAAGCACAGGGGAAACACCAACCAAACAGGCTCTTACTTGCAACTTTTCAATCATTTCCCAATAAACTGAACAATAAGCCAAACATTTCAGGCTTTTCCTGAAATTATGTGATTTCTAGGTGTGAAATCCTTTAGTGGTGAATATTAGCAAACCAAGTACCAGTGTCATGAAAGATTGAGCACGGTATGGCAGTAATACGAAGTTTCATTTAGTCCAGGGGTCACCAACCTTTCGGATCTCAGGGGCCACTAAATTCATAATTTTAAATCCCGCGGACCACTAATACGAATCCAGCGCGCGGCATGCTGAAGCGCTTGGACCAGGGGTGAAATGCTACCGGTCCGGCCCAGTCTGGGCGTACTGGTAGTGGCGGCAGCCGGTGGTTCGGAGAACCGGTAGCGGTGGCAGCGTGAGGCTCCGCCCACCCGCCCAGACGTCACCATTTTCTTTTTTTAATCCTCTGCGCATGCACAAAGCGTTCTGCGCATGCGCAGAGGGTGAAAAAGCATGTGCGCAAAGCGCACATTTCCAAACCAGTAGGGAAGGTAAGTAGATTTCACCGCTAGCCTGGAGTCCCAGTGACGGGATGGAGTCCTTCAGGCACTTAGCTTGGCCGCCTGTTTCTGCAACCTTAAACACTCAAAGAGTCATTTGGATCTGTTTCCCACAGAAAACAAAACACCGGGATCTCTCATCTCTCTCTCTCCACCCCCTTTGTCTGTCTGTCTCTGTCTCTCATCTCTCTCTCTCTCTCTCTCTCTCATCTCTCTCTCTCCCCCTCTCTTTCTCTCTCATCTCTCTCCCCCTCTTTCTCTCTCATCTCTCTCCCCCCTCTCTTTCTCTCTCTCTCATCTCTCTCCCCGTCTTTGTCTCTCTCTCTCATCTCTCTTTCTCTCTCTCTCTCTGTCTCTCTCTCATCTCTCTCATCTCTCTCTCTTTCTCTCTCTCTCTCATCTCTCTCTCCCCCCTTTCTTTGTCTGTCTCTCTCTCATCTCTCCCCCCCCTCTCTCTCATCTCTCTTTCTCTCTTTCTTTCTCTCTGTCTCTCTCATCTCTGTCTCTCTCATCTCTCTCTCTCTCTCTCTCTCTCTCTCTCTCTCTCTCTCTCTCTCTCTCTCTCTCTCTCTCCCTCTCTCTCTTCTCTCTCTCTCTCATTCTGATTATCCAGTGCTCTCTGGCTCTTGTGGGTGCTTCTTCGGCCTTTGTTGGTGCTGGACGCACCTCGGTCACTTGGGGAGACGCATGACCTGCTCTCTGCCCTGAGACACTCGTCCAACCCGGCTGCAGCCGATGCTCCTCGTCGTAATGGGCTCCAGGAAGAGAAGGGGATGCCGTCTCCCCCATTGTGAAGCGTGCTAAATTTAACCGCTGCAAGAGCAGCGGGCAGGCCATGGAGGCGCCAACAGCAGTGGTGGAGAGAAACGGCCGAGCCGGGCCAGTGTCTCGGGGCTGAGAGAAAGTCGCGCGTCTCCCTGAGAGACCGAGGTGCGCGGAGCACCAACAAGGCCCGGAAGAAACGCCTGCGAGACCCAGCAAGAGATGAAGCTTCGCTCCCACCCTGGAATATGGAGCGAATCTCCATCCCCCACCCTTCCCTTCTCAGGCCAGGCAAGGAGTGAGTGGGAGGGGTGGGCGAGGGGTGGGGCCAGCCACTGGTGGGTTCAGCTGACAGAAAGCCACAGCAGGGGGACGAAAGAGCCGTGGGTTGCTGACACCCGTTGCTTCGACCCGCCTGCGCCACCCCCCCTTGCTGCAACAGCACCATTACCTCATTCCGGCTGGCGAGGGCTGCACTACTCCTTGCATGTTGCACCACCTGCAAAGTTGCAAGTTGCACGTACCTCCCTCTATGGCGGAGATTTTCAGCCCCACCACGAGCTGCCTGGCCGGTCCCATATTCCAGAGCTCTAGTCACAGGACTGGCCATTGGTCAACCCTAACCCTCTGATTTAGTCTATTTCCTAAAATATTTTGCAGTAATGGATTTTTCCAGACCATCTTCTAAGACAGCTTACATTGTGCAGGCCTTGGTGCTCTCTGAGCTTGGTTGTTTGCTGCAGACATTTCATTACTGAACTAGGTAACATCATTAGTGCAATTATATTACTACATGGCATTAGTGTAGCACACAAACCAACTAAAGCTCTCCAAAACAATTCAAGCTGCCGATGTTACCTAGTTATATATTAGTTGAGTTACATATGTTCTCTTTTATTGGAACAGCTTAGACTACAATGCATTGCAGTAATCAAGATGTTAGCACAGCATGGATTGTTGAAATAAGGTCACCTTTATTAGGTGCTATATTTAGTGCTCTAGCCTAATATGGCAAAAGGACCGCCATGATACAGTTGGACCACTGATGACAGAGATGGAACTAGAAGGCCCCCAAGCTATTAAGTAGTTTATTTAGAATGAATATAAATTCTTCTAGAACATGCTGAATGCTGTCAGGTAATTGTATTTCTTGTTCAGACAGAAATTCATTTCTTTCATCCCCCTGCAGTCTATTCGTGCAACCAGAGAGTGATTACTTTTCCTATCTAGTTAGCATATTGCATTGATAATAAGTCTTTGATCTACATCTCCAAATGATCTCACTCAGGTATCTCATACTAACATTAAATGGAATACGGGGTAAAACAGAAGTGTTTGGAACAAAGAGAGCTCCATGAGTGTTAGGAGAAATCCCTTTACATTTCCTTTTATAGACAGCTATCCAAGAATGAACAGAATGATGAACTGTTTGAAATCTTGAGTGTAATCCAAGGTCTTGTGGTGAAATGAGATACCTTAGAAAAACAGTTTGTGCTTTTGGGAATTTAGTAGTTAATTTTCACTGCACATACAGCAGGGGTCTGTGGTCCAGAAATAGCTATCAAGGAATAACTTGCTTCCTGTAAGATTAGTACAAAAAGAAACATAAGAGGAGTCCAACGGGATCTGGCCAAATGCCAACTAGCCCAGAATGCTGTGTCGCTCAGAGGCTCACTACATGCATGCAAAAAGAAGTCAGCCTTTTCTCCTAGGGATGCTGCTCTAGGCCCTCAACACTGTTATTTGATCCTCTCTATACATTTTTCAGTTCTATAGTATTATTTTTGAGGTGCAGCAATGAGAACTGTATACAGTATTCTGAGTGTTCATAGATTTCCCCTTGTAAGATATGAGCAAGCCAAACAACTTATTCCAAGTCATTTTGATTATTATTACAGCCATCTGTTAGAAGATGTTTCAATTCTACAAAGAAGCAGAACAAAAGAGTCCCATCTCCTCCTGGTGACTAGCAAAAAGATTAAAGATGCTTCCTTTGGTAGAATTTGTCCTGTTTTCTCCCTTTTCTTTCTTTCATTACAGTCTAGGTTTCCTATAGTAATTTATTTTCAACACTCTCAGATACTCCTCTGTTTAGCTCATGCAGTAGCTCAAAGTTGTATTCACCATAACCATTGTAAGAATAACCATACAGCTTGCAGCCATTCCTTGCAAGCAATACAGATAATAGAGATCCGTCTCCAGCTAGCACTCCTACCATCCTTATATTGTAAGTATCTTGTTACGTCATGATAAGGAACAACAAAAAAGGAATCTGGCTAATTTAAAAAGCACTATAGCATAGTATAAAAGCACTGTGGCACTCCAGAGACATCACATTCAAGATGAAGGAGTAGCCATACAGTCAGCAGGCATAAACGATGACAAATTTACCCACCCCTAAGGCTACGGGGTTCAAATGTCTCAAATAATAAAGTTGCATTTTTGTAAAATGAGACTTTGGGTAATGGAACTGAAGAAAATCTGTTTGGCTGCTTAAGATCAGCACCAGCTTGGAAACCAAGGGGTATGGTACCCATTAACAGCAACACTAGAGTCTCAAATTGCCTTTTCTCTTTTAACTCTATATTTTTTTAATTCTAATTTTTTATTTCTTTTATGGTGGATGTGTTAACGGATGCTTTGCTATATGGATTATTTTTATGCTCATCTTGTGATGGTTCTTCATAATTTTTATTTATTTCAATTATTTTATGCTGCTGATTTGAACAATTTATGTATATAAATCTAAGCAATAAATAGATATTAATAGAAAGAAATACACACTTAATAAGCTGGTTGTCTCCATATCTTCTTACCTGCTTTTTGCTTCTCTTCATGTGAGGCCAAATGTGTAGATGTTTGTGATCTGCTTGCATCTCTTGCTTTGTAGATCCCAGTTTGTGCTGGAAAATAGTTTGCCTATTTTCTCCAGTCTAATGGAAAATCTAGGAACTGGAGTTAGGGATGATACTATCTTTGGGAGTACTGTTTTGTGCCATAGAATTTCTTTTATCTCATACTTAAGCATTGGGGAATTAAGTGTTTCTGAATCACAAATATTGGGCTTATAACGAAAAAATTGCTAAACAAGAAAGGAACCTTAAGATAAAACAGAACTTGAATAATTAGTCTTTAGTCAGGCATAGTGCCTTCCATAGTGCCTTTTGTGGGCATCAGTAGAGAATGTTGCCATTGTAGATTGCTCATAGGTGTGGCTATGTTGTTGGTTAAACTCATTTCTCACTAATATTTCCTCTGAGTAGTTTATATGGAAGCAAAGGGCACAACATAAATTGCCATAAAAGTGTCTTTTTCTCCCTAGTTAATTTTTTGAGATGTAGTTCAAATGTTTAAGTAGTTGGAATGAGGTTTTCCATTAGGAAGACTGATACATAGCTCTACTAATCTTAATTAAGAAGGAAAGTAACCATCACACTTTGATCTGTAAGGAAACATAAGGAGATAGCTCTATTGAGGGAGAGGGGGTATTAAATGAATTAATAAACTAATTTGTCCATCTCAATCCTTACAAAATTCACTTGTCCTGCAATACTCGTTAGTGTGGTTTGGTAATTAATGGGGAATGGTTTTAACAAATGTTTGTGAGGGATGGAAGTCTTGATTCCAGCTTTGCCTCATCTAGTGCATATTTATATAAAGATCTTTACTCTTTACTAGTATTCTCAATTCAAATACCCAAAACTCAGAAAGCTGCCAGCAGTTTCAAAGTTAGAAGTATAGGATAAACCTAAGTTGATTACATGCAGCAACCTAGAATATATCAAGCACAAGAGCAAACTGGGAAGGAATAAAATCTTGGAATCTATTACTTAGTGATTAGACATATGATAATTATCTTGAATCAGCTTCAGAAATGAACTTTGGGTCTCTTAAAATCCTCATTAGACAAGAGACAGGGACCCAGAAATCATATCTTAAATCAAATTAAAACCAGACTGAAGGAGATTTTCCACTTTTCCACTCCATTTTCTCCAACATTTCTACTCCTTTGTCTTAATTTGCTTGTTGCTAGGTACTGTTGGGCTTGGGAGCAGATATAAGAAATAAGTGGATAACTGGAGATATGGTTATGGATGTCACAATGAACTGTTGTCTCTCTAGAATAAATGAAGGTAGTGCTAATTTTTTCCATCTTTTTAAAGTTCATTTGAAGTTAATGCTGTCCAAGTTTAATTCTGTGCTATAAAGATCAGTTTCTAAAGGATTCCATATGTTATGGTTGTGCAATTGATAAACATTTCTAAGAGATGTATTCAAATGTGATGGCCCCAAGAAACTGTTGTAAACACAAAACTAACACAATTATATAAAAGTACAGGAATTAAGACTGTAATCTGGGATGAAGGATGAGACAAAACAACTTCCAAGATTTATGAAGTCCACTGCCAGTTATCCCTTCCTGTTAATACCTACATTTGGAAACAAAGGATGTGTACAGAACACTTTAAAACTCATATCATCATAGAGATAATATACTGCATATTTTGGGACTTTACAACAATGGATTTTAATACACTGAAAGGTGGGGAAAGGAGCGTGGGAGTTCATATACAAGGAGATACTAAAAGTACAATTATAAACAATTCCAATGAGGAAAAAATGGAGGATAGTGGAAGAAGTCCATGTTGCTGCAGAAAAAGCTTTGTGGAGTTTGCTAAACAAAAAAGGACACATATCAGAAATGGGGGAAAAAATCAGGTCACTGAAGAAGAGTACAGATGGATAGTCCAAAACAGTGGACCTGATATCAGAAAAGCAAAAGTTCAGAACAGACTGAGATTAATGAAGGATGCTAGAAATAGCACAAAGAGTTTCTTTTGATATGTTCAGGATAAAGAAAAGAAAAGAATTGGTATCTCAGTTGCTCAGTGAAAAGGACAAAATTGTGCCCAATAACAAAGAAAAAGCATAACTCAACACTTATATTGGCAATTGTGAAAAGCAGGATCCGGGGGCAGTTTGAAGTTTAAGATCAATAAAATATGGCCAAGAAAAACCCATTTATTATTTTATTTTGAGTGAGTTGATAATTCCAAGCCAAATTTAATTGCATCCTGGTGCTTAAGGTACCAGCTGATTCTCTGAACAAAACCTTATATATTATATTTGAGACATAATAGAAAAGTGATGAAGTTCCAGATGCCTGAAAGTGAGGTTGAAAATTGTATAATGTTCCATATGATGAGAGGCATTGAATATGGCGGCATAAGATTCAGGATGGTCTATTCTTTCATTTTTATTATTAATTAAAAGAATGGACAGAATGTTTATCAGATTTTCAGATATACAAAATTGGGTAGAAAAGCCAATTCCATAAAAGGCAGAAAGAAAATTAAAAATAATTTTGATAAGCTCAAGAAATAGGCTGAAATAAAGGGAGCGAAATTTAAATGAGACAGTACCAAGCAACAATCAAGTGCACACGTTATAAGATGAGGAATGCATGGCTTGGCGATGATTGGTAAATGACTGGATGATGATTGATTGTGGAATAGTAGCTGATTACAAATTGAAGTAGCAGCATAATCTGGCTGCAAAAAAGATTATAGGTCACGTCACGTATAATTTCCAAATCATAGGAAAATATCATTCTGGTTTATTCTATGTTGATAAGATCTCGTTTTGACTACCAATTCCAGATTTCAGTATTATATTTTAAGAAGGCTTCCAAAAAACTGGAACAGGGCAACAGAGGATCCAGGTCTAGAAACTAAACCCAATGAAGACAGAGGGAACTGGATAAATGTAGCTTTGAGGGCGGGGGGGGGATTACTAAGGGGATATTACATCCCCCCAAAAAATCACATAGAAGGAGGTTAAGATCTGTTCCCTCTTTTGCAAAGTATATTGCATAGAAGAGTAGATTTCAGTTATGAGAAGACAAATTCTGATCCGGGTTCCGGCGCGCCGGCCAGCTGGTCTTCACGTGCGCGGGAGCGCCGGAAACCGGAAGAGCAGCTGCCCGGTGCGCATGTGGCTGCTCTTCCTGTTTCCAGCGCGTGCATGTGCACCGGCCACCTGGACTTCCAGTTTTCGGCGCACATATGCGCACTGGCCAGCTGGTCTTTGCGCATGCATGTGCGCCAGAAACCGGAAGACCAGGTGGCCGGCGCACATGCATGCTGGAAATCGGAAGAGTAGCTGCCCAGCATGCGCATGTGCGCCGGGCGGCTGCTCTTCCAATTTCCGGCACACGAAAAGGTTCGCTAACACTGCTATAAAACAAGAGTAGACAGTGCTGAGCTTGCTGAATTGCAGACCTAGGGGGCCAAGAAATGCTACTTTATCTTTAAAAAGTTAAATAAAATGTGCCTCAATATGCTTCCAATATTTCCTTTACACTCAGCACAGAGCACATTTGAAAATGCTGCAAATTATCTGGAAAATGCTGCTAGCTAGCACCCCACAAATGTAATCACAGAAATGAAAAAGAACTGGCTTACATGGTGCTGTTGCCATGGTTTCTGTGAAAGTAACACATGACCCAACTGTTTTGATAAAGGGATCCTGTGGAGAGCAGTATCTGTGGAGACACAGGTTGCCTGAGAAAATTCTTGAGCCAAATTTCTTTTTGAAAGGTATTTGCTTTTCATTCATCTCGATCACATCCTTATTTTAGTATTGTACCATTCACTTTCTATCACCTTTCCATAAGCAAATAATGGACGGGAGCTAAAGGACAGAACATTTTTCTTTTCTTTTCTTTTTTCTCTTTGAAGAGTTGTATTACATCTCCCATCTTTACATGGAATGACTCTAGAAAAAAGAAAGAAAAGAAAGATCCAGCTCTACGGAACTCTGCTCTGTAGAAGGGTACTTATTCTGCTGTTGAAAAATGTGTGTGCATTTGGGGAGGGGGGCTGCCTTTCTTTTTAGAACTCAAGAGTTCTGGTTGAGGGTTGAATACTTACTGCTGTCCTCAATAATACCCTTGCATTCTGCTTGGGCAGGATTTTAAAAGTCTAAACATAAAATTGACAGTGTAAACTTTGGGAGAGACCTATGCATTTTAGCCTCTTTTTTAAGAAAGAGGAGAAGAGAAAACCAGCTGATAAGATGTTGTGCAGGTGAGGAACAATTTTAAGAAAACACGGGAAGATATCAAGTAGAGGAAAGGATTTGGAACTGAAGAAATAAAGAATAAGAGCAGAGGAGAGAGGATCAAACAATCAGATACATGTGATGAAAAAGTCCTACAGAATGGATAGATTTGATTCTTAAAAGGATGTTGAAAAGAATAGAAGAGGGGAAAAAATGGAGCAGCATATGTTTACCTTTTGAGACGTGTGCGATGGCCCAGGGTGCAGCAATTAGAGCTGGTATCTGGCTTTCTTTTTCTTCTCCCCTGTACCCCACCATCTATTTTACCAGGCAAGATCTCCAGCTGGGAGTATCAGTCTTGAAATCCTGCATTGCATCTTCTGTGAGGTTGATATTCCCAGTAGCCAAATCATACAGCCCTCTCTCCACTCATACTCTCATAAACAAAATAACAGAAAGAAAAACTATGCAAGGAATGTTTTGTCTCCCTGGGCGCCACAGAGACCCTTCAAAAAGATGGGAGGTAGGCAATCCAATCCTGCAAGGAGCTTATTGAAGCCCAGCAGTTCACTAAGCTTCCTTTTTCATGGTGCCCAGATTGTCTGCATGGCTGCTGACTCGCTTCTTCCAAATTTTCCTGACTTACTTTCATGCAGATCATCTGGGACCTGCAGCAACCTACTGGGCTGACAACTAGATGTTTGCTTTGTTGTGAGGACACATCCTCAATGAATGATAAGGGGTCCACTTTCCACAATCAAAATAAAATAGAATTAAAACATGGGCAGAATGAATGGTATAAGAATATGGATAACATAATATCCATACTTTCTTTCTCTTTAATAATTAAACATTTAATACTTGACGTAAATGTATATGCTGATATGTTGATGAAATCTGAGAAAATACAACTAGGAACAATATATCAGACTCCAAGAGGTGTTAGGAAAAAAGGTGGACTGTATGCTTATAGCCCGTGTTTTCCTTCTAATGAGTTAGGAGAGGCTATTCTTACTCCCTCATAAACCTTGGGCTGATGAGATGGCAAAGATGAGGAATCATTATTATTATTATTTATTAAATTTGTATGCCGCCCAACTCCCATCATCATAGGCAGAGCAAGTTGTCTTCAAGACTATGAGTTACAAGCTAACGAAAACATGTCACAGAAAAGCAAAGTCCTGTTCACCCCACAGCAGCTGTCAATTAGACAAGTGTAAATTGAGACAAGTTAGATATTGTCATTATGATCTTGATTATAAAGCAAAAGAAGGATGAGGAAAATGTTACCCCTGTTAGCCTTGTGAGGTAATCCAGACAAAAAGCACAACCAGGAGTAATGGCTCTATTGCTCTATATTTTTTATAAGCTTACATTAACAGAACCTTGAAAAATCTGAAAGTACCCCTCCTGCTTCTCATTTTTACTCTCCTGAAAACTAAGGAGGGTCCCTTCTGAGATGCGTTAGCCTCTACTTCAGGCTTTTGCTTATCAGATCCTTGCCTAGGCTGCAGCTCCTTCTGTCTCCTAGGTCATTCCCACATAACTTTACATCCCCTGACCCTATCTTGGTAAGCTTTCATTAGCACCACACTACACAGGGAAGGAAAGTTAATTTTGAGGTGTTGATTTCAACATAGAAGGCTGGGGGTGGAATTGTCCCTGATCCTAAGAGAAATTAGCAACAACTTATATTTGTTCCTAGCAAGAATGTCTTGTATGTACTGTAAAAGGGAGCAGATGAAGGTTTTCCTATACAGTCCCAACTACTCTGCTATCTGTTGAATCATCAACCAAGCATAGGACCCCTATGACCAGGATTGGATAGAAAGTCTACATGTTGCTTTCTTTTCCAGGCTACACTCTTTCCTAGATGCTTTCAGTAAAAGCCATGACATTTTTGTTCTTGTCTGGCTGGGAAGAGAGTGGTCAATGTACTTGGAGGTAGGAGGGTGAAGAGGATGATTAGCCTCAGGCACAACAGAGGCAGGAGCTAATCACCCGGGTTGACAATGAGGGCAGGTGGGTCAATAGGTTAAAGATCTGTCAAAGCTATTAACTGTATTTAGGTTTGCCCAGAACAGGTAGTCCTCGACTTACAACAGTTCATTTAGTGACCAATCTAAGTTACAACGGCCCTGAAAAAAGTGACTTACGACCAGTTTTCACACTTACAACCTCTTCAGCATCCCCGTGTTCATGTGATCAAAATTCAGATGCTCGGCAACTGATTCATATTTTATGATGGTTGCAGTGTCCCAGAGTCATGCGATCCCCTTTTGCGACCTTCGGACAAGCAAAGTCAGTGGGGAAGCCAGATTCACTTAACAACTGTGTTACTAATTTAACCCCTGCAGTGATTCACTTAACAACTCTGGCAAGAAAGGTAATTAAATGGAGCAAAAACCACTCATTTGATGACAGAAATTTTGGGCTCAATTGTGGTTGTAAGTTGAGAAATACCTGAAACCTACTATACTTTCTCTATGGAATTAGAAATTTGAAACATTAAAAGAACATAGAGCCTTGCTGAGCCAAGCTTTTCTATTTCTTTTGTTATTTAACTTTTAATAACACTTTCAGCCATTTTAATTAATTGGCCTATAATTTTCTATATCCCTCTCCCAATTTGTTTTTAATGAGGTACATTGGGCATTTTCTAGTCTTCAGGAAAAGATGCCAGTTTTGCAGACAAATTGAGTATTTTTTCAGAAAACCAACAATTTCATATTTGAGTTATTTAGGAATCTGACAGTGAAGATTAACTGAATCTAGACATTAGTTTATTTTTAACTTGTCAATTGAACTTACATCCAAGCATTGCCTTCCTCTAATGTAATTCACCTGATTTCCTAAATACAGCATCTCTTCTATGTCCTCAGTAGAAGCAAAGACTACATTCAGTTTCTCTGCAATTTCCCTAATCTCCTTTAGCCCACCCTTAATAATTTTGCAATTTTGGGGGTTTGTTTACTGCTTTGAGTACAGCTAACTTTTTTTTCTTACCAATCTTTGCCATCTGCTACTCAAAGTTTTTTGTTTATTTGGTTTTTTAATCATTTATTGACAACTTGCATTTATTTTGTCAAAGAGCATGTTTTAGTTGGGGATCTCATTTGACAAAGATTTTATTTTTTTCAAGAGCTTTCTTGCCTCTGATAGTTTTCATACACTGCTTGTTAATCAGTGAGATATGATCTGTAGATTCCGACGGTTTTATAGGTTAAAGACATTATTTTATTATTTATTTATATTTCCTATTTCTTAATCACTCATCTCCCTCATATGAATCTGTGCCAGAAACAGCCAGTGGAATAGAAGAACATAAATATAGTATGGTAAGTTAAGTCAGTTCTATTGATATCTTGATACCTTATTTCAGATTTGCTTTTCCTTTTCATATTTGCAAAGATAGTCCCACATTAAACTTAAAATATAAACTAGGCTGTGCTGAGTTATTGGCCAGTTTTGAACTCCAACCCCAATCCTTCCTGCCTCCGATTAGTTGGGGGATAAACTGCTCCAACTTGTTTCCAGCTCAGGATTTAATTCAAGAAAACAGAATTCTATTGTTGCTGGGAGAATTCTTCTTACAGAACAACAATAATGCTAATAAACCCTTTGGGAGTAACCAAGAAAATGGTCAAGATCCAGTGACTACAATGCAGCCACAGCTGTTTTTATCTCCTCTTCATGACAGCCACCTCAGTTCAGAGAAAGCTTAAATTTATGGAAAGCATTCCCACAGGATGATTGATGATATCTAGCTGAGAGTGAGAATCAGCTGTCTGTTTGTGAAAGGAGGGAGAAATTGTTGTTACTTTCTTTAAAATATATCTTGATCTTCTCTCTGCCACTTTTCTGATTACAGTATAACAACTCTCTGGGGCAGGAGTCTCCAACCTTGGCAACTTTAAGACTTGTGGACTTCAATTCCCAGAATTCCTCAGCCAGCTGAGGAATTCTGGGAATTGAAGTCCACAAGTCTTAAAGTTGCCAAGGTTGGAGACACCTGCTCTGGGGCCTCCCAAGCAAGATTGCACTCCCAGGTCGGGATTCAGCATGAGGACTCTAATTACAGTTTTGCTCTTCATCTCCTCCTATTAGCAAGTGCTTGTTGAGGTCAGTTCTGCAACCTCCTCAAAGCTCTTTTTGAGAACAATGTTATAGAAATATCCTGCTCTTTACCCCCCTCAGTGTAGTTGGCCAGCCACTTGGACTTCCGTTCAGTGCTAAAAAATCTTGTCTCAAAAGCTTGGAAAGGAGTGACCAATAGAGGTCTGATAACAAAGGCATTCTCAGTTGCAGACAAGCTTATTAATCACAGAATCCCATAGTTCTCTTTCCTACCTATCCTCAATCAAGGAATTTTCCATAAGCAACCATCAGTTGCTTTTTCAATTCTCTCTCCCCACTTTTTGATTTAATTTTTGATGTGGCAGCCATGATAGCAAATTGTAGCATGACAGATTTCCAGGGCAGCATCAAAAGACTTACTGTATGCTTCATGGAGGATCTTGAACAGGGTCAGAAATAAGTAAGATCTTTCAATTATCTTAATAAATATCTATTCTGAATTAACCCATACTAGATTTGAGCTTTTCTGAGAATCAAAAGCACATGCCTAGTAAAAAGGCCTTCAGAGCAGCTTTAGTGCACACAGTTAGGCAGATGAACTATATATCAACAGTATTTGACTTACGGAGCTTCAAGTCAACTAGTTCATTGCTGCACCCAGCCACTGATCAGAACATCTTCTGCCTCACATGAGTTTGAGGAAAAGAAGGAGAGAAATGGCTGTCAGTCCCATTGTAATTTCACATCTTGGATTTCTCTTGAAATAGCTTCATTGAAAATGTTAAACCTCAGAAACGATTAAAAAAAAGAGTCCTGTGCAACTTTGCAGTACAATTGCCATACTTTGGAACAATTGTCACACTGCACCAGCTTTTGAGATCACCTATCCAAGGAGGCATGCAGTCTGTCTAATAACCATCTTAGGCAATTTATCCTTAAGGATACCATAGTCATTGGTAGTGTACAACCATTTAAAGGTACAGGAAAATCTTTATGTTGGCAGATTTCATCACATACAGGTTGTCCTCGACCCTACAAGCATTTGTTTAATGACTGTGCGAAGTTACAACATCACTAAAAAATTAATGACAACCAGTCTTCGCACTTATGACTGTTGCAGCGGTCATATGGTCAAAATTTGTGTGCATGGCAACCAGCATATATTTATGACAGTTGCAGCATCCCTGGCTCATGTGATCACCATTTGCCACCTTTCCAAAGGGCTTCTGACAAGCAAAATCAATGGTGGAAAGCCAGATTTGTTTAACAACTGCATGATTCACTTAACAACTGCAGTGATTCTCTTAACAATCATTGGGTGCAGCTCATTTAATTGTCTTGCTTTGCAACAAAAATTCTGGTCTCAATTGTGGTTGTAAGTTGAGGACTACCTGTATCAGGAATTTTCAATGCAGAAGGGAACTTAAAAGTAGAATGCACAAAACATTTCTGATTTGAAAATAGGGCATTTTGACCTTACTTGCCCAGACAGTTGTTGGTACAACCCTGGAGCACTTCTGGCAAGATTGGAATGGCTGCTGAGAACTAAAATTGCAATGTTTCCAATTTGAAATACCATTACTTAAAAGCCTATGATTAGGGATGCCTGGCACTGACACAGCAGGATTACTGCAGGCTTGAATACTGAAACAGGGGAACTAAAAACCTTTTTATTGACATGTCTTTGTGATGCAAAGGTACAGGCAGAGGTGTCTCTCTTTGAGAGTCCATTGGTTCTCTTCCGGAGCTATTTATGCAATAGCAAAAAGTCTCTGATGGAAGGTCACTGGCAGCATTTCCAGCCACACTGAATGCATTTTTGTAATTTTTCTGTCACTTTTGTATTTTTAATATATATATA
>QLTV01003124.1:2719983-2756749 GCA_003457575.1 Thermophis baileyi
TATATATATATATATATATATACACTTTCATTTTCTCAGGCTGAGAACCCATGTGTTCTGGCAATTATTCCATCTGCATGGATCTGTTCTCTGTTCCATCCATCCATCCAGGGAAAGATTATTCTACCAATTATCTTTGAATGATTATTTTAATGTCAGATAGTTGGCTCTCAATAGTGATTCCATGTCATTTATTAATGTAAGTGTAATCCTGAAAATTCTGAACACACGTTTTAACCATATGTGGGCAAAGCCTAGTTTATAATGGTGTATTTTCATTATAGAGAGCCTCTGAAAAGAAATGTGCTTTTAAATATTTAGAAAAACTTGAAGGAATAAACTTAAAGCTTTTGTATTTTTGTAAATAATTACAGCAATTTACTGCTTTACCTCAATTTCTTTTGGTAATAGAAATCCCTCCCCCTACTCCTTTCTGTTCAGTTGCCACCAACTTCGTCAGGGGAAAGATAATTCTGTTGTTGCCAATTATTTCAAATGAAACAAATTTCAGTTTTATAGCTAGTAGTCATCTTTGTGTCACTATCTGTGCCATTCAACCATAAATGTCTGTTATATTCCCACGGGATTTCTGGGCAAGTCATCTTTCGTTGCAGATGGATCAGATCAAGCCATTTGGGCAGACAAACAGAGAGATAGGAAGCCCCTATCTCACACCCTCCAGCCTCAGTTTCCCTTACAGCGGCACAAAAATAATGTCAGGGAGTAAGATCTGTGAGCATTCTAGAAGTGGTGCTTCTGGTATTCTCTGTGACACAGCAAAGGATTCCCAGGCATTCCTCTTGGATCTCACATGCTGCTGGTGATCTCACCTCACTGCTTGTGTTGCTTATGCAAGTTGAATGAGGCAATAAAATGAAAACAACATCCTCACTTTTTAATCACAAATACATATTAAAGCAAGAACTTTATTAGGCCAAGGTAGAGTTGTAAAATAATCCCAAGAATCTTTACTACAATTAGGTGACTAAATTGCTTAAAAAGCAAAAAAACAAAAAACAAAAACAAAAACAAAAACCTGGGAAGAGGGATAGAATTATTGGGGTTGATATGCAAAAGTAAACCACAATCCTTTTCTAAAATAGGGGAAAGGTAGGAGCACAATTCTTCCTTCTTTGGAAGCCGCATTTATCACAATTGTTTAGGGACCAGGCATCCTACCTTAGAGTTGGTTCAGGCAAGATGATTTGGGATGATTGTCTGATGACTCGTATATAGAAATGAGCTATGACCTAACACTGCAGACAGGATGCCAACATCCTTACCACCATTCAAGTCTTAATTCAGCTTTTTCCCCCCTCGGTCGGATTCTTTCTGCCATGTCAGTTGAATTCACATATTCAACTACCTCTCTCAACAGATCAAGCCACCTAACAAGTGCCATCCTTCAATGATCGGGGTCAAGTACTCTGTACATGCTCAGGGTTACTTTTTGCTGCCTTCAGCAGACGTTGAAGCGAAACCCGGAGACAAATGAAACCGCGCCCTATTTACGGGCTGGAGCCGTGGAGAATTTGCCCAAACCTCCTTTGGTTCCCCTAGGCTTTCCGTAGAGACCGGAGTCGCTTGCCACGCGAAGCTTTCCAGGCTGGACCATTAGGGGATTGAAGCGGGCTCTGGCGGCGGCAACGGGGCGTGGGCTCCCCAGCCGGTCCACCGGTTCTCCCAAGAACGGGATTCGCTGGAAGAGGCGGCGACAGCAGGCGGGACTGCCCCGAAAACGATCCCGCCCCCGTCCTCGAGGAGGGGGCGGAGTCGATCGGCGAGAGGGGGCCCCCGATCGACGGATCTCCGCCGCTGCCAGGCCGGCTAGAGCGCTAAGCGTAGCAGCCGCCAGCCGGGGAGCCCTGCCTATGGCGCAGCGCCTCGCCCTCGCCGAGCAGCCGCGCGCCCTCCGGGCAACAGCACTCGGAAGCGGCTCGGCGTGAGCGGCGAAGGAGGCTTGGCTCGGCTCGCTCCTGACGGCCGAGAGGGCTGCCCGGCCGCTTCTTGCCTCGCTCCGGGAGCTGCCGCCGGCATCCTTCGTGGCGCTCTGCACCGCGCCGTCCGTTGAGATGCCGCCGCCGAAGAGGGGCCAAGCTTGGCGGCGCAGGAAGGGGCTGCGCGCGGGGCAGCTGTGCCTCCTGGCCTCGCTGCTGGGGCTCCTGCTGCTCGCGTGCGCCCGGGCAGGCCAGCGGGCTGGCCGCTCAGACGCCGCAGCCGGTGAGTGAGAAGAAGGGGGGAGTGAACCTGCGGGGTCGCGGAGCGGGGAGGGGGGGGAGCGAAGAAGGGACTCCGGCAGCTGCGAAAGGAGTCGCGACGCGGCGTTGGAGAGAAACCAACCAGCCGCCCGGGCGGCGTGGAGGTGCTCTGCTGCGGCCATACCTGCCTGTGGGTTCGGTGATCGGGTGTCCTGCCTAGGGGGTTCCCTTGTGAAGTGTCGCGCTCTCTGGCATCCCCCTTTCTGTCCTTCGGGTGAAAGGAATCCTGCTGCTCGGGTTTCTGGGTTGGGTTCAAGGGGGGGGGGCGTCGATTTGCGGGATCGTTCGCCCTTTTCCAAACGTGAAGGGGTGGGGAGAGCTGTCCCTGCCTCCACGGTCTTTGGGGTGGTTCTCGGGTTCTTTCCTCCTCCGCCACCCTACCTGACAGGTGCCATTCTGGGACTCCGGTCTGCAGACAGGGAACGGACGTTGCGGGAGCCTTCACTTGTAGGCTGCAGGCAACTCGGATGGCCGAGTCGGGACCGGCGAGCGGGCTCGGCAGGTCTTCCTTTCCTTTCCCCGAAGTTCTCCTATGCCAGCCCCATTGGAATGAGCTGTGCACTTGCCTGCTCCGTCACCAGTCCCAATAATGTGCT
Organism: Thermophis baileyi; assembly: GCA_003457575.1. Lineage (NCBI taxonomy): Eukaryota > Metazoa > Chordata > Lepidosauria > Squamata > Dipsadidae > Thermophis > Thermophis baileyi. Next base: position 2,722,838 of record QLTV01003124.1, read on the forward strand.
TTTTTTCACAGAAATATTCCCGGGAGGTTGAAACATGTCTTACTGAAGAACATCAGGAAATAAGTGGCGTTTGGAGTTTCCACCTGATTCATTGAATTTGCCTAATACGTTTAATCACCAACTGGCTAACCGTATTTTAACTTAGCATGTTGTGTGACCTCCATCCTGTGAGGGTTCAGTAAATTAAAAGAACCTAGGGAATGGGGCTGAATAAACTGTGTTTCAATTAACCATGGTTTAGCATGTTGTACAAATATGACCACTGATCACCTGGGCTGGCCTGAAGTTTGCTTTTCGCATTACTGACTTCTACATTATCCCCAGCTATGGAACTTCCTCCAATGACCTAAGGAACTACTGGGCTAAATGTTAAATGGAAAAGCTAGGATTTGGCTTGGATTCCTACAATTGAAGGACCTGTATGCACATATCACTGTGGGATTGTAGCCAAACTGCATATATTACCAAACTGACCTTCATTCAGCTTGTGATCTAATGCATGCTTTTAGAAGGCTGTAATATTTAGATTGCATTCTTGTACTCACTTTCTGGCTAGAAATATGCCTAGCTGAATTCAGTGGGCCTATTAAGAAGACATGTTTAGGCTTGTGCAGTTAATGAAATCAAATATTAATATCTTTCCAGAGTGTCAATAATGAATCTTTCCTCCAAACAGTAGCTTATGCTCCATTCTTCCTAGCTGCCCCCCATGCCACCTTGACTAGTAGAGAGGGGAGGAAGAAAAGAATTTAGTGGGTTCAAACATCTACTAGTGCTGTTACTAGTCTTCACCTAATAGCCTAGTAATCTCTTCCAGCTTGACATGGAAAGAGATAATTAGTCTGCCCTCCATCAATGTCATTAAATTGAGTATTTTTGAGCAAGCTGCAATTTTTCAGGTTTTCTTGGCCTTAGATCAGCAAGACTTATTTTTGTCTAACCTTAGCTAGAGAAACCATACAGATTGATGTGGTACTGAATAGCAGATAATAGAATAAATAAACAAACATTTTTAAAATTTGGAATACTCTATGAATAGTTTTATTGACATTTAACTGACTGATAAACTGATTCTTTAGTTGAAATGATAGAATGGATCAATCAATTCTTCACCAATGTGCAACGTTAAGTTTTTACCATTTCATAACAATTATTCTTAGCATCTCTGCATTGAGCACATGCATTGCCTTGGGTTTTTTTTCAATGGGGCAGATGATAATGATTCCCTATATGGGTACAGGTGATGGCAGAGAAGGTGTGTCTTTCTTTGTAGGTTCATGACGGAGGTGAGATTTGAACATTTCCATCCATTGCTTAGCTAGTCAACAAGACTGCTCTTGTTTTACTGTTCTTCTGTTGTTGTATTGTTTTTTCAAGTTTAAAATTCCTCGGAATCATGATTTTCTGATGTTACTTCAACCAGCTGGATTTTACAGTCTCACTTGTCATTCTGGACTTTCATAGAAGTATCTGTAATTCCGGGTTGTTTGGCACCACTGTGATAGGCGATCAGCATTTTCAGGAATTGCATGTATCTGTTCAACTACGGTTGCATAACTAGTGGAAAGGCTCTTCATTAGGTTTCTTTTGTAATTCCCCTATGCTGCTGGGTTTTGTGAAGGGAAAGGCTGTGTACAATATCTCACCTACCTCTGAACAAAGGAAAATTCATCAGCTTATGGTTTATGTTTATGGTTCATATCATGCATAAGAGTCACTGAGTCACATACATAGCCCTGGGAAAGTGAATGGTTGAACCTAAGTTAACACTTCTCAATTGTGAGGCCATGCAGTGGAAAACTGAGCAAATGTATCAGAACTAGACTATTTGTCTTGCCCCTACTAGTGTCACTGAATTCTCTGGAGTTCTTGTTTACCCACTGAGGAACAAGAGAGTGGTCTAGTATTACATAAACCTGACCTTGATTTGTGTCTTGGAGAACTTATGCCAAACTCTGTTACCTGAACTGAAAACATGAGAGATTTGTTCTGTAGTATGCATTCATACAGCTTTGACCATACTTGTGTTAGATTATATCCCATTTACAAGTAGTCCTTAGGTAACAATCATTTTTTAATTCAGTGACCGTTCAAAGTTACAGTGGCTCCGAATGAAGCTGACTTATGATGAATCCTCACTGTTTTGGCTGTTATAGTGTCCCAGTTTTCAACATTCCCTGCCAACTTCCCACAAACAAATCAATGGGGAAGCTGGCAGGAAGTCAGAAGTTGTGATCATATAAGGTCCTTACTTAATGACCAATGTAGTCCTAACTTTACAATAGCAACTGGGACTTAGCAATGTGGACATACGTTATACTTTATGATTACATCACTTAACAATGGAATTCTTGGCCCCAATTGCTGTCATAACCTGAGGACTCTGTACACTATTCTAGTGCAGAGTAGCACGTTATCTGCAGGCTACCAGTAGACTTGGCACTCCAAAGAACATACAAGAGGCTCTGCTGTCTTTTCAACAAAACTGTACTGCTACCTGTGAAAGTGCTAATTCCTGGACAGTCCCATACTATTACTGCTTCAATATTAAGGGTTTCAGAGAAGGGGAGATGGAATCCTACCAACAAGGGCGGAGAAAGTAAAACTTTTTCAAAGTTTTTTCATGTGTGTGTGTGTGAGAGTGTGTGTGTGTGTGTGTGTGTGTGTGTGTGTGTATGCCTTTAAGTGAGTCTTAACTCCTGGCAACTGCCTAGTGTCTGCAGTATCCTTGGCAAGATTTTTGGAAGTGATTTGCCATTGCCTTCTTCCTTGAGCTCAGAGAAAATGAATTGTCCAAAATCATCCAGCTGTGCCTAAGGTTGGACTAGAACTCATGATTTTCTGGTTTCTAGCCTGGTGCCTTAACCACTACACCAAACTGGTTCTCTTGTTTCAAGTATGTGTCTGTTTCAACTCTTTATCTCTATCGTCTCTATCTCTATTTCTATTATTCTATATCTATTTCTGTCTCTCTATCTCTATCATCTCTATCGCTATCTCTATTTCTACCTCTACTTCTAACTCTACCATCTCTATATTTATACAGATACAGACTGATCTTCTGTTCAGTTGTGTCCAATTCTTGGAAGCTACCTAGACAAGTCCCTGAATTTTTCAGGAGGCAACTGGACTTTTTTCTTTTGAAGACGTTTCGCTTCTCATCCAAGAAGCTTCTTCAGCTCTGACAGGATAGTGGGGAATGGAAGGATTTATATTCCTTGCAGACAGCTGTTAATCTTCATCCTTTTAGAGGGTCCTTGAAGCACTTGGAGGTTTATCTGTGTCCTCAGGGTCACCCGAGTAGTGCTCCTGGTTCCTGTAGTCTGCAATTTTTCTCTGGAAATCCATTCCTACTCCCACACCATTCAAAGGGTGTTCATCCCAAATTGTATAGCTAAAAGTATAGCTAAAAGAGATTCTCAGTCATGTTTTTTCTTTTGAAAACGTCCTGCTTCTCATCCAAGAAGCTTCTTCAGCTCTGACAGGATAGTGGGGAATGGAAGGATTTATATTCCTTGCAGAGTAGCTGGTAATCTGACAGCTGGTAATCTGCGAAATGTCTTCAAAAGAAAAAAAACAAGAAAGTCCAGTTGCCTCCTGAAAAAGCACCTTTGGGACAACCATGACCTGGATGACTGAGAATCTATTGACTGAAGTTTTCTTGACAAGGCTTTTCAGAAGTGGTTTGCCATCACTGGAGATTTTTAAGAAGAGATTGGACAGCCATTTGTCTGAAATGGTATAGGGTCTCCTGCTTGAGCAGGGGGTTGAATTAGAAGATCTCCAAGGTCCCTTCCAACTCTGTTATTCTGTATTCTGTATTGCCTAAGTCTGAGAGAAAATGATTGCCCCAAGTTCATCTAGCTAACTTTGTACCTAAGGTGGGACTAGAAGTCACAGTTCTAACCTGATGCCTTAACCATTACACCAGACTCATATATATGCATGGTATCATGCCAATAAATACAGGCAGGTATTGGCCAGTGAACCAGACATTGTGATAGTAGACAAGGACGGAAAGACAGCAGTGGTGATAGATGTAGTGGTGCCAAGTGACAGCAACATTAGGTACCGGTAGAAGGAATATGAGAAGCTGGAGAAGTACCAGGGCCTGAAGGAGGAACTAGAGACAATGTGGAATATAAAAGTGGTTGTGGGACCATTTGAGGCTATGACTCTTAAACTGGAAGAGTGGCTCCAGCAGACTCAGGAACAGCATCAGAGCCTTCTATCCAGAAGAGAGCAGTGCAAGGAACAGCTTAGATACTGTGCAGAACCCTCAAACTCCATGCATCTGGCAATTAACCCAAGAATGAGGAAGACACATGTCACCCACAGAGGGGAGAAGGGAGTGTGTGTGTGTGTGTGTGTGTGTGTGTGTGTGTGTGTGTGTATCAGAATCCACATACTTCAATCACTTGTGCTATTCATTTTCATTCATAATATGTTTTGCCTTATATCTTATATTGTTGATAAAATGAATGAATCACTGATAAACAATTATGAAGAATGAATGAAAAAGAATGAGGGAGAAACAATGATATCTGAAATGTTTGTATATGCATCACACACAGTATATAAGTTAGAGCACATTTATTAGTCCTGCACCTACATTTTAAAAATGAATGTGAAATTATAAGTAGCCATATGTGAAAGAGGGCAAAAAAGTGCTTCTCAGATATAGGCACATTGTTATTATAAGATCAGCAAGAGTTTCTTTGAAATGTGGGGATATGGAATCTTGACATTCTCCACAACATGACAGAAAGTGGAGCCCTTGGTTCTCTCTGAGCTTGGTTGCTTGCTTTCAGACATTTAATTACCCAATAGGCAACATCATCAGTGGAGGTGAGTGTGGAACTTGCTGTCTGTTTATATGCAGTACTGTAGCTTGCCTTGCCAATTTTGGTGGGGGCATGGTTTTCTTCTTTTGAATTAGCATCTTTCACCAAGTCAAATCCAAATTAAATCCAAATCCAGATCAAATTCAAAAGAGAAAATAATAATAAAAAAACAAGGAAGGAAACAAAAAGACCACAACCCATCCTCTCCAGCACCCCACATTCAGATAAACCAGGATCAGTGCCTGACAAACAATCAGGCAGAAAACAATACCCTAATCAAGAAACCATCAAGGTTATTCCTGATTGGTTTTTGAAATTGCCAATCTTGGGGGCTACTGACAAAATAAATAAAAGAAACAAAGCACAAACTGGGCAAACAATCAGTGAATAGCTTGCTGTTCTGAAAAAACTGCTCAAATATGGTAAACCAAAATCCAAACACAATTCATTATAGCTTAATGTGATGGATGAATCCTAATCCTGACTCTGCCTGGCTTTTCCTTGCTTGATAAACTCTGATTAAAACAAATCCTGGATTATGTGCACATATTAAAATATTATGGTTAATCTATCAACAAACCACATCAATCTTTAGCATTATGAGTGAGCTAGGCCAATATTTATAAGCTGCCATGGGAACTTAAATTCTCATACTGGAGGATGAGTCTCTACTTGTGAAAGGTTCCCCTGCCAGGTACCCATGCCCATACATAACAAGGCTATCTTAGCTGCGAAAGAAACTCTATGACATTGGTGTCACTCATAATAACGTATACTCAACTGTGGGGATTATTATGGCAGATAAAGATGATTTGCATATAGGGATAGTTGTGGCAGACAAATACTTTAATCAACTAAATAAGTAAATATGACTGCTTTTCACTAAGTTAGAATTTGCTGTTTCTCTCAGTTGTCTTCGACCTTTCTCTATGAGTGGTCTTGATACAATGACGTATCCTGTTGAAGTGTCTAATGTTGTCTCTTTGATCTATGGTGTCACATTTCTGACATCTCTGTTTCAATGCATTCTTTAGCATAAATTCTTTAATCATTCTTCAAAGGGCCGCTATCTTGTTAATTCTTCCTGTCTTCTAAATTGTATACATGTTGTATTGAATTCTTTTTATTATCTAGATGGAACATTTGTGCTGTACCCTTTCCCCTAGAAGTTTACAAAAAGGTACATGGAATTATTTCATCATCACAATAATCCAAATATTTCCTGAGAGTAACCCAGGGGACTTTATGACTTCGTAAAAATTCCAACCCAGGTCTTTCTAGCCTACTTTCTAATGCTTTGTCCCTTACTCATATAGTATTGGTTTGTTGAAAAAGACTGTTGAAAAAGCTAAGCCATCTTGTTCTCATTCAAGTGTAGAAAGCATAGTGTAGAAATCAAATAGCTGGGTGCACTGAATTACACTAAACAATTAATTGCACAACAATTATTGTATAGCTTAGTATGATATGTGAATTCAGATGCAAGTCTCATTTTATTTGTGGTCTGTTCAGATCTTTAGTTTATTGTTGTTTTGCAAATGAAGGTAGTTGTTTTGAATTTTTTCTTATACCTGGCATTTTCTCCCAATTATATCTGAATGAGATGTGTATGCTGCGAACTAGTGACTATTCTGATTTGTTTGTTTGTTTATTTAATTTATGTAGCTGCCCATCTTAAAACAACTCTGGTGGTTAAATCAATAAAACAATATAAAACAGTATAAAACCAACAGCCATAAAACTAAAAATAGTGATGGAATGTGAACCTGGAGAAGCAGTGTGTGGGGGGTTGGGGGCGGTGCTTGTCAGAGCTTTCCCAGAGAGAGGCCCAGATTAAGGCAGTTGCGGTCCTGAGCTAAATGGGGGAGGGGGGAAGAGGTTCATAGTCGCCACACCTTAAGATATATCTAAGAGGTTAGATGGTTATAGCTTTAGTTTGGCAAGATTCTGTCCACAATGAAATAAAGGATCGGATTCTGTTGGATCTCACTGTGTCATCTTTGGGCCCGGGCCTGACAAAACCAGAAATGCCTGGTGCCACAGCCAAATTTGATTGATGCACCCACATTCTTGTCTCACCCTGACGTTGCCTTATCCGAACACTTAAGGGAAGAGCCATCTTTTACATGATCTCCAAAATGTTAAAAGGGTGGGAGTCTATCAGATCTCAGGGAGGAGGGTGTTCCATAGGGCAGGAGCTGCAACAGAACAAGCACACTTTTGAGGAACCACAAAATATAAATGTTTAAGGAAAGGGATCTGGAACATGTCCACTCTACTGCATCTCCTCTGAGGAGATGGATAGATGTCTTCAAGAAGAGGCGGCCCTGCAAATAACCTGGTCCCAGGCCATGCAGGGCTTTAAACATATAATCAGCAGCTTAAATTGCACCCAGAAGAAAACTGGGAGCCAGTGCAGCTCACATAAAGGGGTGTAATATGAACAAACTTAGAGACAGCCCAACACTGTATGTGCTGTTGCATTCTCGACCAGTTGTAACTTCTGTGTGGTCTTTATGTACAGCCCCATATATTTTTGGTATATGAAGCATTAGATTTGCTCTATAGGTTGGTTATCCAGAAGTGAATATGGAAGTGCTGTTAGAAAATACTACAGCTTTCATTGTTGGTGGTTTATAAGTGTCTGTTCCTTCCTACAATATTGGGCTAAAGCAGTGAGATCATTGGGGATGATCTACATATATTAATGGTAGGGTTGGAACATCGTTGGTATAGAGTAAGACAGTTCTGTCAGGTAGACCTGTAGATCTGGCAGGTAGACTTGTCCTTGGTCCCCTTGTCCCCACAGTCTGGTGGCAATGAGTTTCTCAAGAGCTGTACCTCCACCCCCCAGGGAGGCAGGACCTGTTAGATTGGTCCACCTCCGTCGACTAATGGATGGGTTCCAGAAGGAGCTGGGGGTTATAACTGCAGATTTACTGCGTAGTCCAGCTGAGCTCTTAGTCACTGTTTGGAATAGGAAGGTGACTGAGGCTCTGGATAGGATTGCACCCATGCGACCTCTCCTCACCCATAGACCTCTCTGTGCCCCATGGTATACAGAGGAACTGAGAGGGATGAAACGCATGAGGAGACGTCTAGAGCGCTGCTGGCGGAAGACAAGGGATGAACTCGATCGAACACGGGTAAGAGCTGCTATTAAGACCTACCTCGTGGCAATTCGTGTGGCGAAGTATAAATACTTCTCCACACTAATTGCGTCTGCAGATAATCACCCAGCGACCCTTTTTAAGGTGAGCCTCCTCCTCCTGAGGAAGGAGGAGATTGAGGTCCACCTGAAGGGGCACGCTGAGGAATTTGCGGATTTTCTGGAAGACAAAATCGCTCAACTTCATTCCCAGTTAGATGCCGGCGTGGTTGCTGGTCCGGTGGAAGCCCCTGAGGCAGGTTCTTGCCCTGTTATCTGGGAACAGTTTGACCCTGTTGCTCCCGAGGAAGTGGACAGGATCCTAGCGAGTATGCGCACAAGCACCTGTGTTTTAGACCCAAGTGCCTCCTGGCTTGTGAAAGCTTCCCAGGAGGTGACAGGCAGGTGGACTCTGGCGGTGATTAGCGCTTCCCTACAGGAGGGGGTAGTGCCCCAGCACTTTAAGGAGGCTGTGGTCCGCCCTCTTCTTAAGAAGCCATCTAGCAATAGCAATAGCACTTAGACTTATATATCGCTTCACAGTGCTTTACAGCCCTCTCTAAGCGGTTCACAGAGTCAGCATATTGCCCCCAACAATCTGGGTCCTCATTTTACCCACCTCGGAAGGATGGAAGGCTGAGTCAACCTGGAGCCGGTGAGATTTGAACCGCCGAACTGCAGCTAGCAGTCAGCTGAAGTAGCCTGCAGTGCTGCACTCTAACCACTGCGCCATCTCTGGACTCCATCCTGTTGGATAATTTCCGATCTATCTCCAATCTTCCCTTTTTGGGGAAGGTGGTTGAGAAGGTGGTTGCGCGGCAGCTCCAGAGGTTTCTGGATGAAACGGATTATCTCAACCCCTACCAGTCAGGATTCAGGCCTGGATTTGGGACAGAAATGGCATTGGTCGCACTTTTGGATGATCTCTGGCAGGAGCGGGATGGGGGTAGTGCATCCATCCTTGCTCTACTTGACCTCTTGGCAGCTTTCGATACCATCGACCATGGTATTCTCCTGGAGCGGCTTCGGGGGATGGGAGTGGGAGGACTTGTGCTATCCTGGTTCACTTCCTTCCTCTGCGGCCGCTTTCAGTCAGTGCTGATAGGAGGGGGGAGATCCAGCCCTCGCCCACTGATTTGCAGGGTCCCGCAGGGCTCAGTACTCTCTCCGCTCCTGTTCAACATTTATATGAAGCCGCTGGGTGAGATCATCCATCACCATGGACTGAGGTATCACCAATATGCTGATGATACTCAGCTGTATGTCTCAGCCCGTGGTGAGTTAAGTGATGCTGTGTCCTCCCTCTCGCAGTGCCTGGAGGCTGTTAGGGGCTGGATGGGGAGCAACAGGTTGAAACTAAACCCTGGCAAGACCGAGTAGCTCTGGATTTGGGGTTCATTGGCTCAGGGAGAATTGCCACCTTTGGTCTTGGATGGGGTGGCACTACCCCAAACAGACCCTGTGCGTAATCTGGGAGTTCTCCTGGACTCATGACTCCTGCTCGAAGAGCAAGTGGCGGTCGTGGCCAGGAGGGCCTTTGCGCAACTGCGGGTTGTGCATCAATTACGCCCTTTCCTGGACCAACAATCCCTATTCACAGTCACTCATGCCCTAGTCACTTCCCCTCTTAACTATTCCAACGCACTCTACATGGGGCTGCCCTTGAAGAGCATCCGGAAGCTCCAGTTGGTGCAAAATGCAGCGGCCCGCATGGTTTTGTGCAGACCCCGGTGTGCACATGTATCACCTCTCCTGCGGGAGCTGCATTGGCTGCCGATTTGCTTCCGGGTGCAATTCAAGGTGCTGGTTGTCACCTTTAAAGCCCTTTATGGATTGGGACCAGGTTATCTGAGCAACCGTCTCCTGCCGGTCACATCTATCCGACCCACTAGAGCGGGGAGGCAGGGAATGCTGTGGGTCCCAGCCCCTAGGGAGATACACCTGGTGGGACCCAGAAGAAGGGCCTTCTCCGTGGTGGCTCCCTCTCTCTGGAACATCATTCCCCCAGATATTAGAACGGCCCCCACTCTAATACTCTTCCGGAAGGTGCTGGAGACCTGGTTCTGCCAGCGGGCCTGGGGAACCCAAAGTGGGATGGAGCCCATTAAATGGCTTGTGTGATCTGCTGTCACTAGGTCGGGGGGTCGGGGCTGATTTTATTATATTATATTAATTTATTTGATTGTTTTTATTAGTTTTATTGTTTTAAATGAGGTTTTATATTCTGTAAGTCGCCTTGAGTCGCCATGGGTGAATGTAAATTCAATAAATAAATAAATAAATAAATAAATAAATAAATAAATAAATAAATAAATAAATAAATAAATAAATAAATAAATGTTTTTCAGACAGTTTTGGGCATGCAAATCAATTCCTGAAGATGTTTAATTGGTCAGTGTGTGTGTTTGTGTTTATGTGTGTGCATCTATCCATCCATCCATCTAACGTCTATCTGTCTGTCTGTCTGTCTGTCTGTCTGTCTATCGTGTCTGTCTGTCTGTCTGTCTATCTGTCTATCTATCTATCTATCTATCTATCTATCTATCTATCTATCTATCTATCTATCTATTTATCATCTATCTATCATCTACTATCATTTATCTTTCTCATATATAGGGGCAAAGAAACATCTTACTCCTTTTGTAATTAAATTTAGATTTGACAACTGTCCAATGCAACTAAATATGATAAAATTTATATTTTCATATAATTAAGAACAATACATGTTTATCAGTAGTTGAGTTTGAAGCATGTTGTGTAAGAGGAATCAAAGCAACTCTGAAATTCAGGAAGCTACAAATATCAAACATGAATACAGACTACGCAATGAATTTAGGTTTATGGGGGTTGTATTTTCTGTTCTTTCCATATACATATCTATTGTTGCCTAAATATGCACAAACATATATGCATGTGTTTGTTTTAATAGGTCCTACTACACAAAATATATGTCACAATCTGCCATATATAGAAACCACATGAAAGGAAAGTCACAAGGTCATAGAATAATGTAGCAGTTATAAAGAAATGTTATGCTCTCTAGGATTTGATCATGCAGCCCATTGACAGCCCCACAGAGAAGTGCCCTATCACCTGACCTGAGCAACAGTCTCCCAAGTGAAGTTTCTATACTAGTGATAGGGTGATATGATTGGGAGCACCAGGGAAATCAGGAGATACAGGCAGTTCAAATGGGTTTAAAGATTTATTGCAAGCTTAAGCTGTCTACAAGAATCTGAGCTACTAACAGCCAAATGAAATTGGCAGAGGAGAAACGTAGAGGGAATTCAAGATGGGCTGGATTTAGATCTCTTGTTGGGTGAAAAGGGACTCATGACTGATGATGTGTTTGATGACCCCTCCCTCGCGCTCAGCCTAGTCATCTCCTACACAGAATGACAATACAGCCTAATGTGGGGGCATGGAATAGATGGTTATTAATTCAGAAGTCTTCTTATTGGAAACAATAGTAAAGACCTTTCTTGGATTAAGTGTTTAATTATTCTGTTGATGAAAGATAGGTGTAAATTGAAAGTGTGCAATAGGCTTTGCCCCCTAAATCCCACTTTGGCTTCCGGTGGAGTTTCTTTTGCTAAAAAGCTGGGACATTGTCTCTTACCATTTTGTACTGGGAAAAATTTAAAAAACATCTGTAGTGGAAGTTTACAATAAGCATAACATTAATTTCAAAACATAAAGAAACTACTACCTTATGTATCCTGCATCATCAAAACACAGCCCTGCCCTACTCCTTAATTCCCCCTAAAATGCACACCCCAAAATATGAGACTAGGCATGTGTGCTCCTGTCCCAGGTTTCTGTGTCGAAGCAATGGCTCTGCCCCATTTCTAATGGATTTTCACATCTGTAGCAAGTTGATGGCAGAATGTTCTGGAGATACATCAGGAAAATTCTGACCATGCTCCTTGTAATCTTAGTATCTTATCAGGGAAACTCTGCCTATAGCCTGGAGCTTGATCCTAACAGGGCTCAAGGTTGCCTCAGCCTTCTATCCTTCCAAGATCGGTAAAATGAGGACCCAGATTGTTGGGGGCAATATGCTGACATTATAAACTGCCCAGAAAATGCTGTAAAGCAGGGATCCCGAATCCCCAGTCCGTGGACTGGCACACCAGTCCATGGCATGCCAGCAATGGGCTGCGCAAACAAGCAAAGCCCCATCCACGGGATGCAGGCGGCATACAAACCATGCCGTCTTTGGTCCGTGGAAAAACCTCTCTCCATGGAACTGGTCCCTGGTGCCCAAAAGGTTGGAGGCCACTGCTGTAAAGCACTATGTGGCGGTATATAAGACTTAGTCTTATATACCGCTATATTGCTATTATCATAGTATTATTTTATTATCTGATACTATGCTGAAATTTGCAGGGCTTCACTCAAAGCCAGCCCAATCATAATGTAAGGTGATGCCCTGAATCAAGGGTGGGTAGACTCTGAATTTAGTACTTACAAGCCCAGGACCCAGAAACCTGAGTCAGGTGAACAAGCCATTCTCCTAGAATTAAAGGATTCTGAATCCAGCAAAAAAAAAAATTTTTTTTTTAGCTGAACAGAGCTCACCATCTTTCCATTTCAAATGCCTCTCCTGGATCCCCCCAATTTTTATTTCAGCTGCATAATTTATGCAAAATTTGAACGTGGGGGAACTTGTTGAAGCACAATGTCTGAATATAGCTTTAGTATACTGAATATCATTCCTGATATTTGGTAAGCTTGTGAATTTTAATTATGAGGCATGCAACTGAAAGACATTACACAGATTTCCTTTTTTGGGCACAGAGCAAGTGGTTTGATGGAGAGTGTTTGCTGAGAGGGATGCTTGCTCCCAGCTGGATCTCTTTGGAGGTGTTTTGTTTTTTGCTTTGAGCATACACACACCATCTGTTTTTTCAAAGAACCTCACTGTTTAAAATGACATCTTAATAAATAAAAAGCATTACGCAGGACTGGCTGTACTACACAAAATTAAAATAAAACTATTTTCGACCAAGGCAATTCTTTATCTTGAAAAGATGAATTTTCCATACATTAAAAATGAGGTGTTCTGGCTGCTGGTGAGTGATTGCCTTGCCTCTCAAGCAGGACTCGCTCCTAGTCCCTGCAACGTTTTGATTTTAACAAGAAATGTTGGGGATTAAATTTGAATTTATTAGATACAGAGTTTCTAGTCCACTGATGGATTTCTCAGAGCATTAAGCAACTCAGTACTGAGTCTATATGCCTGCTTACTTCACAGACAAAGACCGATTCAGTTAACTAGCCTTCTTGTCCAGCATAAATCTTATTTCCATCCTTATATGAATGGGGAAAACTGGAGGAAGATCTTCAAGGTAATTCTATCTGGTTGTATAGATAAGGGGTGGGTATCCATGTTTGGGTAAATAAAACATAGACAAATTTATCATTCTTAGAGGCAGATTATTCCAGGGGTCAAGCCACTGTTTAGCTATATGGAGTCAGATTTATATATTATTTACATTTAAAACAGATTCTTTAGTTGTTGTATAGCAATAGCACTTAGACTTATATACCGCTTCACAGTGCTTTATAGCCCTCTCTAAGCGGTTTACAGATTCAGCATATTACCCCCAACAATCTGGGTCCTCATTTTACTGACCTCGGAAGGATGGAAGGCTGAGTCAACCTTGAGCTGGTACATGACAATATAAAGCAAACATACAAAAACATCATTAAAAAAGCAATGTGATAAAATGCAGAAATAAATAAAAAATATTAAAATAAAAAGTTGATACAATGTCAGGCTGTTAAAATACAAGTAAAATGAAATGAAAAATAAAAAAAAATAAACTATCCAGGCAATAAAATTATACATAAATCAACAAATCCAGTAGAGACTTTAAGACCGTGATAGCGATCCTATGGCATGCGTGCCACAGGTGGCACGCGGAGCCATATCTGAGGGCACGTGAGGCGTTGCCCTATGTCAGCTCCAGCGCGCATGTGCACGTTGGCCAGCTGATTTTTGGCCTTCCGGAGGGTGGGGGGAGGCTGTCTTCGCCCTCCCCAGGCTTCAGGAAAGCCTCCTGAAACCTGGGGAAGGCAAAAAACAATCCAACGGGCCTACCGGAAGTTCGGAAACAAACTTCCAGGTAGGCCCATTGGGCTGCTTTGTGCCATCCACAGGCTCCGGAGGCTTTCCTGAAGCCTGGGGAGGGCATATCCTTCTCCCATGTATAAATAAATGTTTTGTAGAGAGATAGATTCTCTAAATTCTTTTAGGCCTTTTGGCAACTGCTGATTAGCCAAAGTGAGGCTTTTCAAGTTTACTATTTTATGTTTTATGTATTATACCATCCAGTAGTAGGTTCTAAAACACTTTACTACCAGTTCGCGCTTGCGTGCTCGAGCGACACTTTTGTGCAAGTGCAGAAGCATCCCGGGCGGGTGGGTGGAGCGTCCCGGGCGGGTGGGTGGAGTGTCCCGCCGCCGCCGCTACCGGTTGTAAGAACCAGGCCGAACCGGGCCGAATCGGGAACAACAATCGGGAGCTGGTGTGGGCACGCGCGTGCGCGCTATCGTGTGCGCGCGCACCCTTTTGGCACCCGAGCAAAAAAAGGTTCGCCATCACTGCTTTAAGATAAAGGATTTATATATTGGGAGAATAATAATATATGGCTCTGACAAGTGAAAGAAAACAGTATTGGCTCCATTCAGATGTTCCTGAGAGATTTCATAACTGACTCACCTCTGAAATGTTCTTGTTTCTAACAGTTTCTTCTGTGCTTAGGACCAGGGGTGGGTTCTAACTTACCTTGCTGCTGGTTCGCTTCCTCCCATGCCGCATGGCTGCGCTGCGCGCCCCGCGCCTGCGCAGTGCTGAAAATCCAGCTTCTGCACGTGCGCAGAAGCGAAAAACAAGATGGCGGCGCCATAGGTACCACCAAGAGAGCCGGTTCGGGGTGTGTCCAGCCAGCCATCGCTGCCGGTTCAGCGAGTGGGGGGAAATTCCCGCTACCGGTTCTAAAGAACCGGTCCGAACCGGCAGGAACCCACCTCTGCTTAGGACCTTAGAGCCTAAAAAGACGAACTTGAGGTGCTAAGATAGGAAGAGGCAGATCATTCGACTGCAAACAATTAAAAGCATTACTAACACTTTGAATGATTGTCAGACATGAACAGGGGAGCCATATAAATATGGCACGATTAGTGTCAAATAAGTCCTGATTAAAACTTTCCTGGCCATTTTTTGCATTAATTGTTCTCAGAGAATCGCCAGTGGCAGTCTCATGAGTGATTTACTCCACTAATCTAAATGGAAGAGTTCGTACATCATGGACGGGCATGACTACATAGTCTACTTTATAACAGGAGAAGAAGCACCAGTAAAAGTACTGGTGGTAATTAAGCAATGGTGGTTCCAAGAACTTCTTCACTTCTTTAGTCAAGCTGTTTTTGAGTAAGCCAGGGAAACATGAGAACTAGAAGCTAATTGGTCATAGTATTGGACTGGATCAAGGGAGATCCAAGTTCAGGTTCTTATTGAGTGAATCTACTTTATGTGACTACCATTTAGAGCTCTTAGAGAACAAGTGAGTTACAAATGTAATATAATACTTATTCAACCTTGTTTGGGGCTGCAAACTGAGCCTCTTTATCCATTGTACTATGAGTTTGCAACTGTAGACAGTGATACTTGGAGAGCTGTGACGGATGTTGGAAGGATGCAGAAAGGATTTTGGGAAGTGTGTGTGGAAGAAGAATATATAAAATTGCAGTCTGTGTCAATAAGGGATTATGATAAAATAATAATCTGCTTTTCCAATTTGCAATACTTAAGTTAGAATACTCTGGTGCATGGATTTTGTGCTGAGTGCTCTTAAAATGTCATGTTGTTATCATTATTAATGTTTTTACAAAGTGAGCTGCCAATAACCTTGAGGAATTAAATAATTTTTTCTAGATAAACTGTTTCTTTAGAGGATGTGCCATGGTTTAGAACTTTAGATCAACATGTTGATAGCATTTTGTTTTAGAGAATATTTTATAATGCAGGGTTTTAAGATAAAGGGCTACTTTTGTCTGTTGTTATTATTTAGTGTGTGAAGGGAATTTTTTAAAAAAAGTGGTTAAGGTGCTGGCCTAGAAACCTGAAGTTCTAGGCCTTAAGCATGAAAGCCAGCTGGGTGACTTTGGGCCAGTCACTCTCTCTCATCCTAATTCACCAAAGAGGGTTATTGTTGTGGGGAAAATAGTAGGAGGAAGAAGTATTAGGTGTGTTCACCATCTTGAGTTACTTATAAAGGAGGTGGGATAAAAATCTAATAAATAAATCTAATAGATAAATAAAATGACATACAGTGACCATGTGATACTGCCAAAGAAGCTTGGCAAATTACAAAAAGAACAATGCAGCAACTTAAACAGATCACAAGTCTTCAAAAGAAATCTTGAGAGGTAGGAAGAGGTGGAAAAATTGCAAGATTCTGTTGAATGCTTTCTCAAAAGTAGCATCATAAAACCATAAAAAGATGACATCATGTTGAATCAGAAGACCAAAGGCATCCCAGCATTTTAGTCTTTCAGTGCCCAACCCCAAGCAAGGACATAAGCAGAATATAAATGCAATAAAACACTCCTACTTATGTTCCTACAACTGCTATTTGTGTTCACTCTATTTCCTTTGATTCTAGATGTAACCTGATAGCTATTATTATGACTATTTAATGACTTTGTGCTATCTTGTGACTTTGAGTGTCCAACCAGGGTTTAAAAGCAATGTCATCAAGGATGAACCCAATGAAACAAAGAGACCTCTCAATAGGCATCTAACTTCTGACTCCGCATATCCAGGTCTCCTTCTGTGAATCTGACAACATCTTTATATTTTCTAGTTATGAGGAGGAGAGACAAAGGATAGCAGTACTAGAGATGAGTACTTTTTTCACCAAAGCTTGGTAAAATGTTGAAAACTTTGTTCAGAAATATCAATAACAATGTGCAGTATAGAACTGCAGTACAATGTGAAAAACAGCAAAATTTGTAAAAACAAGCTTTTGGATTTGTCTACATGTATGTATCGAATATGAGAAAAAACAGCTGCTCATAGAAACATAGAGTTGGAAGGGATGTTACCCGTAGTAGTCATCTAGTTTTGGTGCTGGATCCACTATAGCAGTGATGGCTAACCTTTTCTGGACTGAGTGCCCAATGGTCACGGCACCCGATCCCACCAAAATGCAATGCGCGCACGGCCCCTGCACATGCACCCCGCCCCCCACATGCACCCTGCCCCCCACGCATGTACATGTGGCCCTCCCGCATGTGCCCCCACCCATGCACGCACGGCCCCTCGCATGCACCCTCCCATGTGCCCCGCCCCCTGTGCATGCGCACAACCCCCCCACGCACCTGCCCCCCCACGCATGCATGGCAGAGACCCAAAGAACAGCTGGCTGGCGGGAGGTGCACTTGCATACACAGCGGAGCTGAACTGGGGCGACGGCTCGCGTGCCCACAGAGAGGGCGCTGCATGCCACCTCTGGCACGCGTGCCATAGGTTCACCATCACGGCACTATAGCATCTCTGACAGATGATCACCCAGTGTCTGGTTGAAGATCTCTAAAGAAGGAGAACTCAACACATCATGTGGCAGTCAGGAAATTCCTCTTTATGTCTACCCTAAATGTACTTCCCCATAGTTTTAATTCTTTGGTTCTAATCCTGTCTTCAGAAGTAACAGACAGTGGCTGTATTCTCTATTTTATATGACAATCCTTCAGGTATTTGAAGTCTGCTGTCATATTTTGCCTTACTCATCTTTTCTGTAGGCTAAACTTGCTCAGATCCTTTGATTATTCTTCATGGCATTTCGTTCCAGCCCCATCAGCTCATCTCCTCTGAAGTTGCTTCAGTTTGTCATTTTTAACTGGGCATGGTCTCCCCAGGGCACAGTTGAGTGGAACAATTACTTCCTGTGGTCTGGATGCTGTGCTCCTTTTTAATGGACCTCAAGATAGCATTTGTCTTTTTGGAAACTATATCACACTCCTGGCCCATGTTTAACTGTTGTCAACAAGGACAGCAGTATCATTTTCACAGGTACTACTGCCAAGCCAGATTTCCTCCATTCTATTTTTCTTTCTATCCTGATGCAGAATTTTACATTTCTCTCTGTTAAATTCTACCCTATTCATTTTAGACCACTGTTCAAACTTATCTAAAAATTAACACTGGTATTTAAATGACAAACCTGTTATTTGCAGCCATGTTAAAAAGATACTCTTGTGTAATGATAGATATGTAAATAAGTTGAAAAGTATTTTATTTAGGTTATACAATCTTTCCTAACTTGACATCCTTCAGCTGTATTGCACTTTGAATCCTATAATTTCCAGCTTGTACACATGTTCATATACTTCCTGTTCTTGATGCTAGAATTTTTGCAAATAAAACATTAGGATCTATAATTACTTAGATATTTTATTCATTCAGCAAATATGTTTTAAGTATACATCTTAAATAAAGTTTGTGACTGATACAAAGGTGTATTTATTTATATATATATTTGTTCAACTAGTGTCTCATTGCATGACAGCTAATAGTTACAGTTGGATCAGGATCATATAATTAACTCAATTATGATAACATTATAAAAATATGTACCCAACCCGAAAGTATTGGTAAAGCCATGTGCTAAAAACTGCATCTCTGAGTGTTATTTCAACAATGAGGCTGCTATAGAAGTTCACTTACTCTGTTCAAGTGTTTAGTTTTTATCCAGAGTTGAATTCAGGGAAAACCATTTATAAATGGGTGGGGAAGCTGCCAGGACACTTTTGACCAACTGGCACCTGGGTCTTCAAGAACACATTTATTTCCTCCTCTGCTTGGAGCTGTTTTGCACTTTTTCTAAACCAATGTCTTTCGAAACAAAATCCAACAAATAAATAAATTCTGTGCTTGAAAAGAACATTTAGCCTGCCTGAGGGAGATATGGGTAAGACTGATGACTGCACACTACTCTGTTTAGTATTTCAGAGAGTGTGTCAGTTCTCTTGCAAAAGGCAAAGGAAGCTGGGCTACATCAGGGGAGAAAAACCATGTTTAATTGGAGCCTGCAAACACATGAAAAGGTTATGTTCTCCTGTTCCCAGAGTCCACTTTTGCCTATTATATTCCTATTTTAGCAATTTAATTCAGAAATATCACAAAGGAGAGCTTTGACTACTAGTTGCAGCATTTTTTGGAACAGGAAGGCATCGTGGCAGTGACTTATGCCCTTAATCTCTTTAAGAATAGACTATTGCAATGTACTCTACTTGGGGCTGCCTTTGAATACTTGGAAAATACAGTTGGCAAGGAAGCAGCTCCCAACTTGCTGGTGGGTGAAAGCCACTCTGACCATCTAAGACTGATTTTGCAAGTGCTACATTGGCTGCCAATAGGTTTCTGAGTTCAGTTCAACAAGCTAATTGTAGAGAGTAAGGAGGGTGATCTTGTGGAGATATGCAAGTGATTTGCTAAAAAACCTTAGCAAAAAGGGCTGAAATGTTTTTTAAAGTCCTGAATGAGTTTTGATTAGCATTCGGAAGTGTCTCAGGTAGATACCTAATTCACTAAAGTATAAGGAGAAGGAGGTACCTTCCAATTAGACAAGATTCTGTTATTTGTTTGTTTGTTTATTGTTTAAGAAAATGTATATGTCTGCCCAACTCATTCTCAGTGACTTCAGGCAGCTTACAAAGATAAATTATTATAGTAAATCTCAGTGAAAGTAGTTTTAGCCTTCCTGTGGAAATGACTTTTATGGCCTGTTCTACGTAACGGGAATAACATAAAAATAACCTATATAGTCCTATACACCTTGGCTCCGCATGTCCTTAAAACTGTTTACTCCAAACAGAATCTGCCTATCCTATACTGTACATTCCATCCAGGAGGGATGCTTTGGGTGTCTGCTGTGAATGGTGTGGGGCTGGAAGCCTTCTCAGTGGCTGCCCCACTGTTTTGGACCAGTTTGTCTCCAGAGGTCTGGATGGCTCCCATGAGTTGCAGGAATGGGTTCAAAATGGTTCATTTTGTGGATTTGTGACTATTTAATGTGTACTTTTCATTATGTTTCATATTGTTAGGTTTTTAACCTTAATTTTGGACCATATTTCTGTGTTTTATGGATATTCTTCTGTGGTTTTTAATCTATTTTATGGTTTGTAAATCACTGTGATAAAGTGGAATTTAAGTTGTTGCAATAAAGTAAAATTAGAAAAGTGGAGAATGACATTTGCTTATTTTAATCTTTATTTTTTATTACTGATTGATCGGCAATCATTATCAGCTAAAGATGATAACTAAAACCCACAAAGCAACACTTTCTTCTACAGTGCTGATGAATTCTTTTTTTTTTTAAAGGAGAGAGAAAACTTGGACATGGCATGACTATTTGCACTCATTCCTCCACCTCTACAAGTCTCTACTGCAAGTTTGGATGCTTTCCTACACTTATTGGGTTGGGAGAAGTGGGTCAAAACACAGAACATGTAATTAGCACCACAGGTTTGAACATAAAAAAATACAGCCTCTACTTGCATTAAAATGCACATAGTTAAGTTTCTTAATAGATCATCTTTAATAAAAGGTGAAATGTATGCAGCTGTTTATGTAGATGTAGGTAGTTCACTAGTGGCAGATAACTATCAAGGTACAATTCATAGAGCTGTGCATGCTTCTTAAATGTTCTGAAAGAAGTGCAAGCATAACCCTTCTCTGTTACTCCTTAAAGCAGTCCTCTTTTCAGGTTTCCATGTGAGCCTGAAAAACAGTGCAGTTGCTTTAAAGCAGTGGTTCTCAACCTTTCTAATGCCGCGACCCCCCCGCGACCCCCCCCCACTACCACCGCGACCCCCTCCCTACCCTCTCCCCACGCAGGATGAGGTGATAAAGGGGGCGTGGCACCAGGGGTGAAATGCTCCCGGTTTGGGCTTGCCTGCGGGTCGCCAGACAGCTGGTAACGACAGAACATTTGGGATCTTTTACCCTCTGCGCATGCGCAAAGCATTGCGCATGCGCAGAGGGTAGAAGAACCCAAATGGCGGCGTCCAGGCTACCAGCTGTCCGGCGACCCGCAATCACGGCCGAACCGGGACCTTTTCACTCTGTAGTGACGGTGGCACCAAAATGGCGGGCTAACGCGCGCGGCGACCCCTGTGAAATGGTCGTTCGACCCCCAAAGGGGTCGCGACCCACAGGTTGAGAACAGCTGCTTTAAAGAGTCACTGCATTGCGGATAAAGCGTCCCTCACCCCTGCTCACTTGGAAGCCTAAAGAAAAGATATGCTTTAAAAATAACAGAGAGGAGCCATAGTCATACTTATGCAAGTTGCAAAACATTTCTTTCCAAGCATTTTTTTTGAAGTTTGTACAGCCATACTACTACATGTGGGAAAACATAGCTGCTTAGTAATGTCTTGGATTGGAGGATGAACTTGGATTTTTGAAAGGAACAGGTTTAAAGTGTATCAGAAGATTGAATAAACCTGATCAACAGGCAGGAATGCACCGTCAACGTTTGTGTTAATCTCTAACCTATATCATTGCTGAGGTTTGCTTCCCTAATCTTCTTTCCAGGGTGGGATGTTCTCATATGAAGCAATTCATTACTGACATTTCTCGGCCTCTGGAAGTCATGCTGTATCTTTGGAGCTTATTCCGGATATCTCTGAAAAGAGTTTTCCATATCAGGCTCTAATGAAAAGAAGAAGAAAAAAAGAACAAGCAATCTGCAGTTCCAAACTTGGATATTCCTTTATACTGCAGAATATAGCAGGAGATTTCTGCCTTTTGACTCTCTTAACTCCTTGTTCCCTAAGAAATTTCCAAATCCGTAGAAAGGAGGAGGAACACACAGTAAAATGCATCTTAAATAGTAGCTGTGGAGGGTTTGTAAACAAGCAATGGAAATCATCTTCCTTGTACATAGGAAAGAGGCTCACCAGGAACCCTGACCTTACTTTGACGTTAGTTTTTCAGGTGCCAGGTACTTTTTAAGGAAGAAGGAGTCTAACAGGCAACATTCCTTTTGTCTGTTTGAAATAATAAAAGCCTCTTAGGGAAAATCTTTACTATTTAATTCTATTATTTAAAAAATTTTCATCAGCTGATTGTATTGAACAGACTCATTAAGATGTTTTGTGTGGTTGATGATCAAATGACACTTTGCGATTTGAATTTGTATATTCTTTAAAATTTGTAACTTGTCATGACATAAATAGTTCAAATACGGTAAATAAATTACATACAGTGTAATTTATAGCATAATGATTTACAAGAAATGCACGAGAAAAACCAGCATGGATAATATTTTATATTATACAATGCATATATATATATTGCATTGAATGCTAATATTAAATAATTACCACGAATGTCAGAATATTGACTTCTTCTCACCTATACATTCTGTCATGTTTGCTGTTTCAGGGAACTTCCAAGACCCAGCGGGTTTCCAGATAGAAAGATCTCCAGTATTTCAAAATACTGGTTTTTACTCTGAAAACTATAAACTAAATTGCAAACTGTTGCCTATATTATTGGGCCCCAAGTAATAAGATCTCACTGTGTTCTATCTGTACCACAGGCAGGGCGTAGCTGAATCAAGTGACAGTAAACCTCCCCCCCCCTTTTTTTTTTACCCCTAACGCTCCTATACTTTCTTGATGCACACTTCCCAACTTTTCTCTAGGAGTCGTTCTCTTCTGGGCAAAGGTCAGGTATGAGACAATTCTCAATTTTTTACTTTTATGAATGTTTACTGCAATACATAGTATTCTTTTAAATAGATATTTGTGCTAATTCAACATTGGGCAACCACCAATGTTATTTATTTAGTTACTACATTTATCCTTTGCCTTTATTTTGTATAACTCAAGGCTGCATAAGGCTCCCTCCTATTTTCCCCACAATCACAATCCTGCTATCAAGTAGGTTGGGCTGAGAGGGAGGGACTGGCCTAAAATCACCCAGTCAGCTTCCATGTCAGAATTAGATTTGATTGCTTATTTGTACCCTGACTATCATTAAGTGTTGTACCTTATGATTCTTGATGAACGTATCTTTTCTTTTATATACACTGAGAGCATATGCACCAAGACAAATTCCTTGTGTGTCCAATCACACTTGGCCAATAAAGAATTCTATTCTATTCTATTCTATTCTATTCTATTCTATTCTATTCTATTCTATTCTATTCTATTCTATTCTATTCTATTCTATTCTATTCTATTCTATTCTATTCTATTCTATTCTATTCTATTCTATTCTATTCTATTGCAATAGGCTGGGCAAAGTTAAATCTTGTCTCATTAGCCACCATTGTTCAGGAATTCCTTCTCCCTTTATGAAATAAAGTGGTGGCTGGGAAATACTTTAATTGATGCCATTTTTCTTTTTATCTCTGTGTAATCCTTGGCTCAAATTCCAGTTTGAAAATAAAACTTAAGCAACCTTCTCTAGGCTCAGACCTAAAGGAGCCTTTTAAGAAGCCTGCAACACTTCAATTTTGTTAAACAATTTTGGAAAAGAAAAAGAAAACAACTACAAGAATAGAATCAAGCAAGAAGAAACAATCAGAAATGTCATCTGCCTTTCCCAGAACAACAGCCATTGTGGCTTAACTCTATATTTTTTATGATTGATGCCTTAATATCAGATGATTACTTGCTTCTATGAAGAAGGAAGTCACTGAAGATAGTATCAGTAACCTCCTCCAAACCTACATGTCACTGGAATTAGTTCACAGAGTCACAGCCATTTATCAAGCACAAAGTAATCAAGAATCCTAAGATTCAGTTAAATCCTAACTTGGATTTGGCTGTCCCACCACATTGGGTGATAGGCTAGGTGACCTTCTGCTTTGTTTACAGTTGTTGCCTGCTTGATGTCATGAAACAATTAGGAACTTTTATTGGCCGCAGCTTTGTCTACTGAAGCATCAGGGCTGACCCCTCACTTCTCAATCAAAAGAAACTAATTAAAGATTGAAAGTGTGCAATAATTTCAATTAAAAGTCCTCTAAAAAGAATTCATATTTTTATTTATTTTTATCATCATCTTGTTGGAAGTGCTCACTGTTTTCTGTCACTGCCATTTGCTCCATCTGAGATTACTGTCCTTCATTAACATAAGTTTCCATTTCATTTTCATATGCTAGCTATAGATAAGCTTCTGTTCTTCATTTGTCTCATATCTTTTTAAAGCCTAGGATTCCTGGGATTTATGAGACCCCTGAGTATTTGAACTTGAACTTTGAATTTTCCATGTTCTCCCGCATGGAGGATTTCTTCATCCTCACAATGGAAGGCTCAAAAACTACCCTTCTGAGAAATTATTAGAGAAAACTTTTATGACATCTCATTTCCCCTCTATTCTGGACTTACTTCTGTATGTTAAGTTTTAATTTTAGTTTGAACAAGTAGCTTGTAGATTTATTTCATTTCACTAATTTTTCATCAACCACAGGCTAGAATGAGGAAATAATTTCCATTTTCTCTATTTTGATACTACACACCTATTCTTCTTCTGCACTAAATGGTCCCAGAAACTTAGTGAGCAAATCTTTCAGCAACTTTCATCTGAAGCAGCATTGCATCTTCCTTCCATTGTAGTTAGTGAGAGCTCTGAGAATTCTCCTTTGCAGGTGTTTGCCCAATTGATGCAGTTATTCCAGCCAGTGTCTCTACCCAGATATCAAAGAAGAGAGGAAAAGAAAGGGGCAGGGCCTACCCCTCTCAACCTTGGGGTTGGATACAAAATGTTTTGAATTTAAAAGTAAATTGATTAGGGAATTTAAGTTATACAAAGAGAACCCAGCGGAGCACCCCATCCGAGATTTTATGCTCCTGAAGAAAAAATACAAACATCTTCAACAAAACAAAACAGTTCACCATAATTTCCTGGCAGCGATTGATAACAGCATCCTAAGCCAGGAACTCTCCTCTGTTTTGGCACCTGATAACCTCCCACCCAGTTGATAAGCCCTTTTCACCACCTTATCTTATTCCTTGCCTCTGCATGGGAGGACCATTTTAGAGTTTTATGTCCACGAGAAGAGTTTCTTGAGTTTGATTTAGAACTCAGTGCCAATCTGCTCCCAAATTGGGCCCCAATTACAAGTGCTGAAATAAAAACACTCATTAATCAGCTAAAGCCTGGTAAAGCTCCAGGCAATGATTTTATCACGCTTGAAATACTACAAAAATGGTGGACCCCTTTTAACTGCTCTATGCTAACAAGGTCTGTTTCTTTCTTGTGCACATTTCCTAAAAAAATATAGCAAAAGATCTTGTCATTCCTTAACAATTTTTAGTACAAAAGAGTCTTTCCACCAGATTTAGAACATTGAGTTTATATGCTGACTTTTAGGAAGCTTCTTTCTTTGCGGGTGGGGGAAGTAAGGATGTGCACTGACCATAAGGCTTTGTTCAATCCTGATTCAGGACTTTGGAAAATAGGCCAACTCAGAACAGGCTACTGGTTTTAAAGTACTGAAAGCTTAACCTAAGATTTACATTTAACCTAATGTCAGATAATTTTCATACCTACTGTGGATGA
This sequence comes from Thermophis baileyi, assembly GCA_003457575.1. Taxonomy (NCBI): domain Eukaryota; kingdom Metazoa; phylum Chordata; class Lepidosauria; order Squamata; family Dipsadidae; genus Thermophis; species Thermophis baileyi. The sequence goes on from QLTV01003124.1 coordinate 2,748,417, forward strand.
ACATGGGAAAACACAAGTAGGTACAGCATTTTTATTTTTCAGCACAGTGAGATGAGATGTACTGGTGCACAACAGTTCTGCGGATTTCTGACATCTGTAAGAAATTATTTTAAAAAGTGTCCAAAGTGTGTATAACTTTGTAAGTTTTAGCAACAGTTAAATTGATAGATATTTACAGATTACTTACCCTTTTGAGGGGAAAATCCAGTCATTGTTCAGATAGATAGGTTCAGGAAGTTTAAGCAAAGAAAGTCTTCAGTAAAAAAAAAACAACACACAACCAGTTGTTATTCCTTCTCCAGCCCCAGTGGTAAATGTTGATGAGAACTGCAAACAGTGTAGAAAATTGGAGACAATGTAAGAGATGTCTTTTGTCAGGAAACCCGCCCATTGTTTATGTTTCATAATTATTGTTTATATTTGATATAACCACAGCTGTGACAAAACAACTAATTTTCACTTAAGACAAATCGTTCAGTTTGGTTCATTTTGAATGGCATTCAGAATGAACCAATGCATTGCGCTGGGCATTCATATCTTCTTTTGTATATAGATCCCAATTTGCAAGTACCAACCAGGAGTGATCCTGCTTAACTTCCAAGATTAGACAAGGTCAGCTACAGGCTGCCACTTGTTGAGGCTGGAAAAAAGCCTGTCTGTAACCAGTTATACTCCTTTTCCTCCCCTTCCACTCTATCCTGGATTTTATTCAAAGAAATAAAACAGTGCAGCAATTTGTGCAGATTGTCAGATGCTGAGTAATTCACAGTAGTGCCTATGTTTGATGCACTTACTGGCATCTCAAGCTTCTTAAAAAGAAGTGGAACAGATATGCTATGAGTGCAAACCTAAATAAAGAAGTTACTTTTGTAATCTCTCTAAGCTTGTTCCTTGTCTCTAGAATTTTTCCAAGAAATTTCAAGCTCATGTTGATTATCTTTTCCTATTCACACTGCAGAAAGTTTTGGCTCATTTCCTATTTAAGAAAAATGTGTGCAATATCATTTGATGTTGCAGCCCTCCACAATGATGAATGCCTAATGGAAACATTAAAAATCTGAACAGCTTGATAAGGAAAGGGCTAAAAGTTTCAAAACACTTTATAACAGGGTCTGTTAGTAATGTAAGAGTAATGTAAGAAGCTTCTCTTGACTTAACCCCCAACAATGAATAGCATGTTTCATATGCTATATTTTTGCTGGTCAAAGGGTGTCTCTAATGACATAAAGGAGAGAGCTCAGCAGGCAAGAGGAATCTGGAAGATTTTCTGATGTATATCTCTGAGTATTTTGGAAAATCGTGCAAGGTAATGCCATATCCATAGTGGGTACCATTATGACACTTGAATTTTCATTGGAGGAAGGCAGTAAATGAAAAACCAGGAGAGAGAGAGAGAGTAGAACTAAGTACTCTGAAAAAAGGTGTAACTAGCTGGAATCCTGAAGGGAAATTCACACTGCAACAATAACCTTTTTTAAATTAGAGTTGCTAACACATTGAAACTTGCTTTTGCCATAGAAGCCAGTTCTAGTTGCTACTTACTGATGTATCTTTGCAATATGATGATTTAATATTTCACCAAAAATACTTTTTCAGTCACCCTTCTCCTTTATTACAATATTTTAAAATCCATTTTGGAGCAACTTCTTCCCTGAAAAGTTCTGATTCAGATTAAGCTTCATAAAATCTTTTGTTCTGCTGCCACTTTGGAATTCTTATCTTGGCATATGAACTCCCTAAGGACGTATTTGGAAAAAGTGGGGGAGGGGGGAGGGGGGGAAGGGAAGGCCTTTGTATTTTCTGAGTAATGTCTTGACTCCCATTTAAGGAGCAAGTGCAGACCTGTAAGAAAAAGGCATATATTGATCTGAATTCTTCATAACCTAATTATATACGTGTCTTCCAGCAAGATTCTTCCTAAGCACCCCAAATTTAAGAATTGTGTATATGCTTTGCACATTTCTCAGGCCATTCTTAAAGTTTAATGTTTTTCTTGCTTGACACAAAATTACAGTCTCAGACTGTAATACTTATGCAGGCAGGTAACCAACTGTTTCCATGCTTGAGACAGGCTCCCAATTTTATAGTCAAGCTTGTTGAGAAAAAGTTATGATAAGTAAAGATGATATGATAAGTAAAGATAAAGGTATAATGGAAGAATTATTTGTTGGCACCCTTTTCAGTGAAATCTGATTTAAATTCAGAAACGCTTTAAGACATGGATGGGCAAAATATGGCCTCTCAACTGCTATGGGTTGAAACCAGCATGGCCAGAGATGAATAATGGCTGTTGCAATTCAGCAGCATCTTTCCTGCTTAAGGGCTGCATAGTGATTCCTCTCGTGTACAACCTGTTGTGCAGCAAAGGTGGATGGGGCTTATTGGGGCTAGAGTAGGCAAAGTCAAGGACATATAATTATTTTCACATTTTTCTCTCTTAAGAAGAAGGAGGACAATTTAAGATGGCATTGTATAAATAGTCCTCAATTTACAACCATTCATTTAGCGAAAGTTCAAAGTTACAACGGCACTGAAAAAAGTAACTTACAAGAGTCGCAGCATTCCCATAGTTACCAAAATTTGGATGCTTGGCAACAGGGGTGGGTTCTAACTTACCTTGCTGCCGGTTCGCTTCCTCCCGCGCCACGTGGGCGCACCACGTGGCCGCGTGCATGCGCAGTGCAAAAAAATACCCCCCCCAAAAGCCAAAAACAAGATGGTGACGCATGCGCAGTGCTGGAAACTCAGCTTCTGCACATGCGCAGAAGAAGGTCTGTAAGGAGCGTGCATAAGCGCACCATCGTGCCTACTGTCCCTGTCCTAAGGTTCCCATGTACTCATAACTGTCTCATGTATACATGTTTATACTTTTACTGTAATCCCCCCCAAAAATAAATAAATATTTTTTTTTAAAAAAAGATGGCAGCGTCCACGGACTGGCACCGACCGAACCGGATCTGTGACATCATCATGATGTCACCAGTGGGTCGCTACCAGTTCGGGCGAACCGGTCCGAACCGGGAGGAACCCACCTCTGCTTGGCAACCAACATATATTTATGAAGATTATAGCGTCCTGGGGTTACGTGATTGCCATTTGTGATCTTCCCAGCTGGCTTCTGACAGCAAAGTCAATGGGGGAAGCCAGATTCATTTAATGACTATGTGATTTTCTTAACAACTGCAATGATTTGCTTAACAACTTTGGCAAAAAGGGTCATAAAATAGGATGTGACTCACTTAGTAGTAGCCACCTTGCTTAGTTGTAGAAATTCTCATCCCAAGTATGGTTGCAAGTTGAGGGTTACCTATAATTACTTATCCTGTAATTCAGGGGTGTCAAACTGGTGGCCCGCGGGCCGGATGCGTCACGTGCAGGCCATGCCCACCCCAGCTCTGCAAAGGCAAAAAACATTGCGATATGTCACGTGATGGCAACGTGACACTGCGAGATTGACACCCATGCTGTAACTGAACTGAGGAAAAGTATCTTACCAACATTAGTTTAGAAATCTGAGTGATGTCACATTGGGTTTTGCACTGAGAGAAAAGGTATAAGGCCTCTGTCATCCTGTACACCGAGGTGCAGAATCCTACCTACTGTTTACACAAGGTTTCCAGCACCGTTTGAACCATAGTGCCACTGAAATTTGGAAGCCAAATAATTACATTTCAGGTGTGTGTTTGTGTGCATTTTAATAAATTAATGAAGGAAAGGGAAACTGGAAGCCTGTTTTCATAAATGATTGTTCCAGCATCCTCAAATTCGCATTATTGAAGTCTGTAGAGATAAGAAACATCTTTTTTTTTTAAATTAAGGAACAAAATAAGATCTCCTTCATCTGTGTAGCAATTGCTTTTTTCTTTCTGTCTCATGGAGAGTGCTGAACTGACTGATTGTCAAGTTTGCTGCTGGATTATCTGGTGTTCAATGTCAGATGGTCAGAGGTGATGAAGAAATCCTTGACTGATCATTGCAAATACTCTTCACTTTTATTCTCCACATACAATACTTGCTTTTATTTTTAATTACTTCCTTCTCCTTCCTACATGCTGTTCTTCATGCTCCATACAAGATATGCCCAAACCCAATCCACCAATTTCTTCTTTTTCTTGCATCTTGCCCTTTCCCAATAGAGCAGAAGAATAAGGAGTGTGGTAGTGGCAGAAGAGGGGGGGGGGAGAGCTGTGTTGAGTTGTCCAGTTTTGATGGTTGAGTGAATCTTGCTTTGTACTGTTAACATCTCCATAGATTATGAGTTGCCAAATACTAATTGGTAACTATTAAATACCATTACTCAGCAAACATAATCAATTTAACACTCAAATTAACCTTATCTATCTTCTCACCCCTATCCAGCTCCCTTCCTTTTCCAATTAACACATATACAGGTAGTCCTCAACTTACGACCACAATTGAGCCCAAAATTTCTGTTGTTAAGTGAGACATTTGTTAATGTTTGTTTTGCCCCATTTTATGACCTTTTTTTGCTACAGTTGTTAAGGTGAATCACTACAGTTGATAAGTTAGTAATATTAACTTTGTTAAGTTGTTAAGTGAATCTGGCTTCCCCATTGACTTTGCTTGTCAGAAGGTGACAAAAGATGATCACGTGGCACCGGGACACTACAACTGCAACTGTCATAAATATATGCCTGTTGCCCAGCTTCTGAATTTTGATTATGAGACCACTGGGATGCTGGAATGGTTATGCATGCCATTGGTTGGAAGGAAGCCCACTGTGAATATACTGCTGCTACTGGAATATGCTGCTTCTACTGGACAAAGATCTGCCAATTCCATCCTTAAATTTTTCCGATCCAGCTGCACTTAAACTCTTTAAGGCTAAGCCTCTAGCCCAGCTCCTTTATGGGACTTTGGTTGGCCCCCAAGCTTTGGGTTTACCTGTCTGGAAAGGAGCCCAATGCCATGCTCTGCCCTCTGCAGCATTGGATGGTAAATATATATTTTAAAAAAGCTTCCATTGAACTTTTGAAAGGCTTTGCCCCTGTGATTCCAGAGAGGTGGAAATTTCAGAATGTGTCCTTCTTCGTTGCTCCTGTATGGAGACATCTGACTCCAGGTTCATACTTCCTCTGATTAGTAGATATTCTGGTCACCTAGGTTTGGCTTATGCCTAGATGTTGCTTATAGACAAAATAGCCCTTGTCTACAAGTACCCCAAAGTACAGCATATGTACAGCTAGATTTTGCACAGCAGTGTAGAAGATGCATCGAACTCTGATGGGCAAATATCCCACAATGAATTCCCTGTAACTATAATTCATCTAAATTTTAGATATTAACATTTTTCAGATGTTAATAGATTCCTTTATTTTGCTATAATTATAGATATCATACAACATAATTTTAGTCTTTAATTAGATGCTAGTTAGGTTATTTTAGAAATGTATTTTAATTGTGTTTTAAATTGGATTTGTTGATTATCTGTGCTGGTCTTTGATCACATAAATGGAATTGAAATTGATGTAAGTAATATCTTTTAAATGCAGAGTTCTCATTTTAATTAACAATGAAAAACTGAATAAGATTAAGATGTGCTTATATGTGTGTGCGTATACACACACAAACACACACATATAAGGACTCCATTCCTAAATTCTTAACAGCTAACTAACACATAAAAAAGAATCAGAGAATGTACTGAGAGAAATACATCTAAAGCTTAATTTTTTATACATTGAAGCATGTTTTGGAATTTTGCAAATGAAGAGCATTTTTTATTGTTAAGGATGATTATCAGTTATTTTGAACTTTGAAATAAATACTTGTATTACCATGGCATTGAATAGTAAGAAATCAATGCTTCGAGGTTTAAATAATATTCAGTATATTTATTATGCTATTAAATGAGAGTTATTCAACATATCATTTTTTCATGTTTACTGGTGGACACCACACAGAAAGTTTAAAAAGAGTGATGGGAAACTTATCGTATGATACAGTACAGTCTTGTTACACTATTCTTTCATTTTAGTTTACTATCAATAATTTTGTTGACATCCTTTTGGGAAGGATTGTATGGTTTAAAAATCAGAATGTGATTAAAGATTACTTTGCTTTGGAGCAAACAAGCTTGTGTTCTGCTTATCAACTGGCTGTTGAGAAGATTGATTACAATTATTCCATATGGTTAACATTTCATGCTTTGCTTTAAAACATTTTATGCTTTTTATCTCTTTCTTCTTTTTTCCAAGGATTTGTATATGAAGTAACCTGGGATTCAGCATGAATTAATTTTATCTTTTTATTTGTATAAGGCAGCAGAACCTGTCTTGCTACACTTATCCAACAATTTTGGCACTAATTCTTCTTTTCCCTGATGTCTGTATGGGAAAACTGAATGAAAAAAAGAGATATATGGCAAAGAAAGAACTGTAATATATTTAACTTGAGGCAAGAAAGAGTGAAACTTGTAATGGAAACCTGGCATAAAGCACTGCTAACTCTTGAAAGAGGTTCAGACTGAGACTGCATAGCATATAATGAGCACCATGCTGCTGTAGCCTGCCAAATGTTACTGGCACATGAACATGTACTCCATGCTTAATCAGAGCAGCATGCAAGTTTCCAGGATTAAGTAGCACTTGCCAAAAAAATAATAATATCTTGGACAGGTGCCATGTGTTTGAATTGAAATGGAAAAATTAAAGTTTTGCTTACTATCGTCTCCTGTAAAGTAAAGTGGGAAAGGAGGACAATATATCAATAACAATGCATTGCATATCTAGTTAGTTACCTCTCATGCACATAAAAACTACTCTTGTTGAAGGCATCCATAAACATTTGTGAAAAGAGCATAAAAATATCTTGACTAGTTTATCCAACATTTGTGCTTCCAAAAATCAGTTGCCCCTGGAAGCTTTCTAATGCCCTTTGCTTTTATATGTTTTTCTGGCTATTTTGTTTAAATATTTGCATTTTCAAGCTCACTTAACAGGAACAGCAAGTGATTCCCATGTGCTTTTTATGAGAAAGAGCCATGCTGCTGAATAACAAAGCACCTGCTTTGTATACAGAAGGCTTGAAGTTCCAGCTTTGGCGTTTCCCCGGTGGCAGAACTAAAACTGAAGCCTGGCAAGATATTGAGAGTTAGAAGAGACAGTGCTAGGCTGATCTGGTTAATTTCAAAAGAGGGTTGATTTTCCACATTTCTTACTCATGTTACTGTAATTCTGGCAACTTATTTAATTACTTGTCTTGTTTTTCTTGGCCACATTTGTGTGTGTGTGTGTGGGGGGGGGGTTATGCATGTGTTTTCTGCAACATAAAGCACTTTCTGGTTTCATTGACATACGTGTTCTCAATTTTATTTCCTCCCCAACTTTGTAAAGTATGCAATGTTACAAGTAGCTACATTATCTGGGAGGTGGAGTACTTCCTCTAATTAAGCTCAGGTTGCTAACATCCCCTATTTGTTGCCTTCAGATATATTGGGTTCCTTTCCCATCATCCCCAGCCAGCACTGCCTAGGGAGGGCTGGTCAAATCACTAATAGCTTGAGATGGGAGCATGGGAACTGGTTTGAGACATTGCCTAAGCTGAAACAGTGGTTGACTGGTTTGAAGCAGTGACTAAGAACATTGCAAAATCTGATAAATGTTAATGGTAATTGTGCTAGATAATATCCTGAGAGCTCCCAGCTCTTTCCTTTCAGTTTATATTTTCAGTGTAACTCTTAACAAACATGCATGGAGTGGGGATTTTGCTTTGCAATGGTACGACCCAGAGATTAAGGACAAGAAAATGTAAGATTACTGTAGGAATACAAGACCAGCGAAATACTGTGGACATAATATACTTAGACTTCAGCAAGGCATTCGACAAAGTAGACCACAACTTACTTCTTGGTAAGCTAGAAAAAAGTGGGATAGATATGATCACCACCAGATGGATTCGTAACTGGCTGACAAACCGTACTCAACGAGTAGTCCTTAATGGTACTACGTTTACATGGAGGGAAGTAAGCAATGGGTTACCACAAGGTTCCGTCTTAGGCCCAGTACTCGTCAATGTTTTCATAAACGATTTAGATGAGGGAATAGAAGGGGAACTTACCAAATTTGCAGATGATACTAAGCTGGCAGGAATAGCTAACACCCTAGATGATAGGCTCAAGATCCAGATGGATCTTGACAGACTTGAACACTGGGCCCTATCTAACAAAATGAAATTCAATGTAGAGAAAAGTAAAGTCTTACACTTAGGCAAGAAAAATCAAAAGTACATATAGACTGGGTGAAACCAGGCTTAATAGCTGTAACTGTGAGAGGGATCTTGGAGTCTTAGTGAACAACAAGTTAAATATGAGC